>JAZHYW010049058.1:0-12948 GCA_037355805.1 Ixodes ricinus | reverse complement strand
AGTGCAACAAATCACGGGTCACTAAACGACTCTTAAGACGTATTAATTTTTTTTGTGGTAACTTTCTTAAGACACAAGATGCAAAAAATTTGCTAGAAATAAAAAAAAATAAAAATCTTTGTCAATACAAACTTGAAGCGAGCTAAACACCGCTATTATACAGATTTATTCGACATAGCTTGTTTAATGAAACCCGAAGCCTTATGGAAACGCTTGCATTGCTTAATACGCAATCCAACTCAAAGTAAAGCAGTCACTAGTATAAGTATACATGATAAAACTATTTCTTGTGTAGAACATGCGAGTGTGTTCAATCATTATTTTGTGAGAGTGGGGAAAATTACTTAGAACAGTTCTGCAGCAAATAATATCACCTCAATATCAGAAACAGTGTTTCTGAACCCATTTGATAGTAAAGAAGTACTGTCTACTTTAATGAATATAAAAAATCCGAAGCCATGACTGACAGGATCTTCAAATTGGGCCGGTGAAATTTGTAGTTGATTTGCTGTAACCATATATAACTCATCTCTACAATATTATATTTTTCTGCCGGTATATTTCCTAGAAGGATGCGAATTGCAAAAGTATCCGTAGTGTGTAAAGGTTGTGATCGAAATGACAAAAGTAATTGTCGACCTATATATATTCTTTCTGTCTTTTTGAAACCGATTAAAACAATTGTGCAATCTCGACTACTAGATCTTTAAAACATTCTCCATACTGCTTTAATATCAGTTTGCTTCAGGAGGCAAACATTTACGGAAACTGCGGTTACGGACGTTGCCGCAGAAATGTCCGCAGTAACGGACGTTGCTTTTGCGTTAGCTTTTTTTTTAATTATGAATTAACATGTTTGACTCCTTGAAGTTATAGGTTAGCATGAGCGACGTACTGCAAGAAACATTATGTCCATATATATATTTATTGTATATTATATATATATATATATTTATATATATATATATAACGAACATTGTTGACCCGTTTTAGCTATAAATGTAAGAAATATAACTTTGTGAACTACAAGCAGTGTTGCAGCCATTACCAAAAAAAAAAAGAATGACCCGTAACGAAATACGTTACTCGTTAATTATGAATTAACTCGTTTTACTTATTGAAGTTATAGGTTAGCATGAGGTTACCAATATGTCCATCCAGAAACTAAACATAATTACCTTATTGTTTTAAGGTTTCACCTAAGTACTCACGAGGAAAAATGCGAAAAAACACAAAAAAACGCTCAAAAGTTTAATAACTCGGCACCTTTAAGCACGAGGTAAAATTTGAGTGTAATTATTTTAAGTCTTGGGAAGAATATGTAACCAGCAACGTAACTGCAATACCCGTTTCTTTTAATAAGTAACGTAAATACGTTACCGACAAAAGTTACGCGTGTCCTGTAACGCCGTTACTTGTAGCGCATTACCGCCAACACTGGCTACGAGCGTAGCATCTATTAACGATTGGCTTCGCGACAATGTTTTTGACTCGATTCAGCGATATAAATTTAAGAAATATACATTTTCGCTACGAGTGTCGCATTTATTACATTTTAAATACGGAGTTCAGAAGCAGAGGGCGATATGGGACCGTTCAAATGAATCTGTTAAACAACAAACACCTTTCAGGAACGCATTGCCATCGACGCCTGTGCACGTGATATAAAGATATTTGATTTCACATATTTGTGTCCACCAATACAAATTATTTCAAAGAACCGCTATTTTTTTTTACTGAAACATGTTTATTATGTGCAATCAGTCATTCTGTTTTTTGACTGGATAAGGGCGGTAGCTGTTCCTCTTATGCGAAGGAGTGCCCACAGACTGCAAGAGCACTCTCGCTGAGCCAACCGCCGTTCATAATCCATTCGGACCCCCGTTGTCTAAACACTCACCCCTGCCCGAAGGCGTGAGAGTCTGTGTTGCGAGGTTAACGGTGGAAACACAGCACTGGCTGCCCCGCCCCCCTCCTCCCTCCTCCTCCTCCCCTCCCTCTCTCCTCCCAAACACACACACCTTCTTTTTTTTTCTTTTTTTTAACCTCCGTGTCTATAATCCGCTGCACGTGAGGGCCTCTTGTGCCTGACGCACGAGTGTCACGAGTTTCTGTCGCGTACTCAACATTCTCAGGCAAGGACCGAGTTTAGTGCATGGTCTGGCTTATGTGCGGACGACTGAAGAAGTATGCCTAGAAAATATCGTAAGGGTGGAGGTTAGCTGGTGAATATTAACCATGTTGGTATGACCTGAGACTGTGGCTCTTAAACTGTATAGACTTCGTCATTTTGTGTTGGTGGGGATGACCTTGAGATTGACACTATATAAGGAGGTGGACTAAATAAAAAAATTAGCTGACATCGAGACGTCGTCCTGTCTATTTTATGTTTCTTCTTCGTTTTGATGTTCCTCTCTACACCAATCTCAGGTTAATCCGACATTGAGGTACACCTCCAATAAAGAATATAAGGTGGTGTTTATACTTACAGCAACATTTCAAACGATGAATGTATAAAACAAAAAGGGGAGATTCATAACATTTTTAAAACAATATTCTTCGTCAAAACAAAAACATTTTACATCTTTGTTACAGTGGGGAGGAATATGCAATTTAAACATCTCTGCGAAATCTTCCCCTCAAGGTATAGAACACTTGAACCGTTGTCTCCAGAGCCAAACCTACCGCTCGTTTGGCCCCTGCCTCGCCTCTATAATATTTTTTCCTCTTTACCTGCCCCCCCCCCCACCCTTTTTTTAACAACAAAGGCTTTCCTGTTAAGCTGAAGAAAATATGTTTGCTGGGGTAAAATTAATGGGGATAGCATTTTTAGTTCAGCGAACACACGACAGTACATGTCATGGGTAGCCCGTCTCCACATCCAAAAACCGTACCCGCTGAGAGATAATATTTCTGGCATCAGGGGAAATAAATTTAGAAATAGCATTAACCAGTTGCTAGCAACTTGTAAAACTTATCAGAAACTTTACACTTCTTTGTAGACTTGAAGCAATCTTTAGGGTATATTTTGTGTGCCATCTTAATATTTCAAATGTATTAGAAAATGCAAAGTAATCTAAAGAGAGAGTACAACGGGAATGCAATGTGGCAAAAGCTGTTCGACGTGCGTCTAAAGAAACACGTTTCGATAAGCGACCATTGCTGCGTCATTCGTCAAAATTTTATTTCCTCCCTACCTATCCTTTTTTAGTGATGCGTGTTGCGACCGAGGGGTTCTCCAGGCAGGATCAGGCAGGGCCAGGCCAGGACAGGAACCGCAGCACGACTCTAGGGGCCGAGTTGCCAACGAACGTCACATGTCTTAATCTCTGCCCCTATTCATCCCTTCGAGCACGCACACACAGTCACACAATGTCGCGGAAACCGGATTTCACATGGTGGCGCCGAGGCACTCTTGCACTCGAGAAGACGCGGCGAAAAGGCGACGATAATCGGTCCGCTGTCGGCCAGTGAGACGTTGCTTTTGGTGGCTCCCTCCGTTAGGGTGGCGTCGTAGCCCAGGAAAGAGTTTGGCTAGATAATCCGCAAGTGGAGTCAGACGACAATCCAAAGGGAAGGTTCCTGTTCGAGGAAAGGTCGACCTTCAGGGAAGTCTACACCGGGAGCTTGCCCGTTCATTTTAGCTAATGTCTAATTCCAGCAGTTAGTGCCATCGCTTGGAATGTTCTCTTGGTAATCCGCCATTGTGGCCTCCACTCACCCTTTGGTAGTTAGGCGGCACACGGAGACCATACCGGGCGGGTCAGTTGGGGCGCTGATTGTCACTCGTCTCGGGTCATACGTAACCACAGCCAGTGGGAAGGCGCCGGCTTAACTTCTCGCCCAGGTGTCGCGGCGTCAACATGGCGCCGGGCGAGGTTGCCCGTCATTAAAGGGGCGGTACAACGATTTTCAAACTTTGGCCAATCGACTGCGGAAATTATTCCGGGTCAGTTATGAAACGAAGAACAAAAAAACGTAATTTCTTGCGAGCGCTACATATTATTTAGAAAAAATTAAACAAATCGAAGATCAAAGTGCCTCAAAAGTCACTACGTCCCCTTTGGGGTGACGTACTATGGGGAATCACGTGGTTTCCTGTTGCGCTTTCCCTCCAGAAACCACAGCCGCTATCTCGGCGATTGTTGACTTTTAAAGGATTAACATCGTTTCTATTCCGTAGACAAGTACCAAAGTGCAAGCAACCAGAGAAATGTGAAGAGGTGCTACTAAGTTTTCATGAAACTGAGAAGATTGCAAAGGAAACAAGAGCCGGAAACCGCGTAACGAGTGTCGATATGTTAGTGTTGACAAAACGTTTGCCCATAAAACGTGTATCCAGAAAAAGTGGCGTATGAAACGTGTTTCCCCGGAATACCCGGAGGATAAGAAAGTCTGTATTCTACCCTCAGTGTCACATTATTTCAGACTGCTAATGGAAGGCGACTGCATGTAGAATGTCGGCGAAATGACACTGCCTAAGATTTTAAAGGTAGTCTGAAGAACGTAGAAGAACGGTCAGTCGTTGACAATAAATAAGTTAGAGTGCATTTATCGTATAAATAGTGGATCTAAAAGATGTAATCCGATATATATGTTAAAACGAGCACTGCTGAAAAACCACAGAAACACAACGAGAATGACCCCATAAAATGTTAACACGATGAGATACAAGCTGTCATTTGCCGAACCGAGCCATATCACAAGACTTTCCATAACTTTTCTGAAGAAATAGCTATTCAGCAACATATAGTTTTGGTACACTTCAAACACGTAGTCGTGGACGATATACAATTTACTACCGAAATTCACGGCAGCCGCACAATACGCAGCATACACGAAACTACGTTATCATGCAGCCATTCCGATATTGGGGACCGCTACTGCGCATCCTTTAATATTTTACCATGTGGTCACGCTCCTGCCATTATCTGCGCGCAGAAAGCGGAGTCAAGTGGTAAAAAGAAGAGGGCTGATGAGTCTGACGAGCGCGTACCTGCTACCACGCTTTCAGGTTAGGAAAAAGAGACAGGAGTATGGAAGTAGGCCAATAGCAGGCGCTCATTTAAGGTTGGCAGGGGGTGCGCTGGCAGTGGCCAATCTTTTACGTGCATCCCAACAATCAACACAGAGAGAGGATTTGCCACTTGTACCTTTTATGTGAGTTCGTCCCAGAGTTGATAGTGTAGTTGATGCTATGTGAGTGGCGTACAAAGCAGTGGCTTTCAGGCAGGTGCCGTGCTCTGCCTTGTCAACCGTTTGAGGACGGCAGTCACGTGACCGCAAACGGAGACATGATTGGCTAAAAGACGCATAGTGTCTACTCTGCTTTCAATAGCGAATGAACAAGACAGCTGCATGAAGGCTAGTTTTGGATTTCCGAAGGAGCTGCCCAGCTCTAAAGTTAACCAAAAACGGAAAGTATAAAAATCCTGTGTTTTATTCCGTATAACGCACATTCGAAATTAAAATGCAGATTTACCGGCCACTTCTTTTTGCGCACGATGTCTAATAAATGTATATATTTGTTTTTCCTTTTTTTAAGAACTTTAACATTATTGGCACACTGTTAGACTCGCGTTTTCTTAACTTGTTTGTGGAGAATCTTTGCGCCTTTGTTGCTTCTATGATTACATGGTTTGAGAAACGGTACACTTTTTATTACATGACCACAAACCTCGCGACAATTATTTTTTTAGCGCGCTGCGAAAGGTAGGGTGCAGCTTTTTTTCAGGTTAATACTTCTGTTTTCAAATGTAAGTTTAGTTTGTATTGCTGTTATTAATAAACAACTTGCGCACCGCTGTGACAACACATGGTGGGTCTGTGGGCTTCAAGAAGCTCAAACGACTTCAATATCTTCGAATAATAAAGGAAAACAAATCAACAGCGCTTGCTCATTTGAGGAATTCGTAAAATAGTGAGATAATAGGACATTCTTACGGTGGCCCGCGCTTCACGAATAAGTGATTATATATATGTATATATATTTTTTTTCTGGTGTTAAAAGGTATCTTAATGTATATTTCGTCGTTGTCAACACGGGCGTCGACGACATTACGCCGCTGCTTACGCCCCTGTTGAGTGGAGTACTACTCTTGACACGTTGTCACGAACCCGGCGCCTCCGCATGAAAGTAAAGCACGGTAACCACTTGGCACACGCATGCGCGCGCTCGGCGACGCGCGTGGCATTATCTCGCTGAAGTCCCTCAACTCTAGGAAAAGTGGCGCCATTGATTGTTGTGGAAATGGTCGAGACACGTGCTGCGCCACTTTTGCGAAGGACGTGGCGTCTGAACTCCCAGCTCAGTGCTGCGCTGTTCAGCCATAATCCTCCTAAGGGCTGTACGTGCTCTCGTGCCTCGTGCGTTGACGCACCTTGCGCTAATTCTAAAACATGAAGTGGCTTTTATCGCGCTATAGACTGGTCTTTTTGACCCGCATACAATTTCGAGAGAGCCGTTTCAAATGTCAGTACACATGTCATCAGTGTAGACAAAGCAAAGACGTAGCAATCACGACACGAGAGCCGACTGCCTCTTGATATGTCCGAGAACGCTCTCTCTGCTGAAATCTGAGCATGAGACTCTCGAGCACAGTTTGCTTGCTGATGATGCAGGTCGCTCCTTTGTCGTTTAGAATACTTTGCCTTGCGAACGCCTGCGAAGCCGTTCCAGAGGCTCGGAGCACCGCCCGTGCAACACCGCAACCTTTCTGGCGCCTTTTGGCAGTCTGCCAGCGCCTTCGGTTCATCGGCGCGACTCGAATGCGAGTATTTTATCAACCCCCGCCAACATGAAGCTACCGCGACGATGAACCGCCAGAGCTCACAGACGGAAGGGTTTTGTTGCTGCGCGAACGGTTGTTGAGAGGCGAGCGTATGGTGCGACGAGCCCTAAAGCGACTACGCAGGCGTTCGATGAGCAAAGGATTTCCGATAACAAAGCAGCGCCTTGCGTCTTCAGCAAGCTAACGGTGCTCGAGAGTCCCACGCTCACATTTCAGCAGAGCGAGCGTGGTCGGCCAGATGGACGCGCAGCCGGCTCTTGCGTCGCGATTGCTTCGTCGTTGCTCTGCGTACTCTGAAGACATGTGCACTAACATTCAAAACAGCTCTCTCGAGACTGCATGCGGGTCAAACAGGCGTGCACGTGCCGCCGGTTTGTCCTTCAGTATCAAACGGGCTCACCGCGTAATGGGAGAGCCATTTGATCAAACCGCTGCAGTTTGCCGGTCGTTGGCAACCGGCTTGTGCAAACTGGTCATTTATTTGAGCAAGCGGGTCGCCCGTTTGCTCAAATAGATGACCAGTTTGCACAAGCCGGTTGCCAATCGACCGGCAAACTGCAGCGGTTTGAGCAAACGGGCGACCCGCTTGCTCAAATAAGTGGCCCATTTGCCCAAACGAGTGATTTGTTTGACCAAACCAGTGACCCGTTTGACTAAGCAAATGACCCTCTATTCAAACGAGTGACCCGTTCGCCGAAACGAATGACCGCTATTGCTCAAACGGGTGACCGGTACACTCTTAGCTCGGTAACCTATAGTAATGGCGCACATTTTGAGGTACTAGTTGACGCTTATTCTTTAAAGTATGCACAATAAAACCTAAAGCTCTCTAAACATTAGTACAGGTACACATGCTTCATATATTTTAGAGGTTACGCTGCATGCTTCTACCTTTCGGTGTTGAATATAACTTGCGATCTTTAAACGGTGCACTCCACCGACACACCAAATTTATCGTTCCAGACGCCCGACGCTATAGCCTCGCAGAGCGCGTTCCTCAGACGCGCTCTGTGCGCCTAGTCTCTCGTGTCTCGGACACTTTATTTTTGTATCAAATTACAATTTTGTCCTGCGTAGTAGAACGTGATAGGAAACGCCACGCGCACTGCCAGAATAATTACAACTCAGCGGGTTACACAGTTATAGTTTATTAATTAAAAAAAAACCAGCACAAAACACGCGCCGGACACTACGATGGATGACCTGAATTCAAAAGCCAACACAATGGTTTAACAAATCCTATAATATATATCCAAACAATAGATGAATATTTATTTCTCTTTGAGAGTGATATTGCCCCTAACGCACCACATAGCAGATTTTCGCTTTCTTGTTCACCCATATCTAGGAACACTGTGCTTAGAGAAAAACAGCTATTGAGGGGCAGAATTAATAGGTTAGCATCGAAAGGAAGGTGGACGTCCGTTACACAATAGACTGCATCACACATTACCATGTCTTCATCACTGACACATGAAGTATTCCGAAATGCGAGTTCTCCCGACCTTCCACCCTGAACCGGAATCTCCTCGGTTGCCTACTATAAAAGAGAGGGCCGGTAAACAGGACCTTGTCTGACACTTCTTCAGGAAAAATGAACACAAAGGAAAGTCTTCGGTAAGAATGTGGGGCCTCTACATATTGAAGATATGTTGACCATGTAAGGTATAGGACCCTTTTACAGATATTTACAAGTGTGGAATGCTGCCACTCGTGTTTGAATGTTAAGTACAAACATTTACGAGGTGAGAATGGGTGGAGAGGCTTTGCATAAATTCATAAAACAGTACCTTTCGGTATTTGTGCATATTTGAATATTTTTATTGATATCTACAAACTAAAGAGCTGTAAAATATAACCAAAATATTCCTTAAAACAAGGGTTTATTTTTACCAAAAAAATCTGGAATTAGTGTTCTCGCGCACAGCCTCTCGCCTGCTGCCTCGTTGTCTTGACCTGTAGTAATTAAGAGGTAATCAGTCCCTAAAAGCGTGCAATTAAGTTTTTGTAATATGTACAGACAAATGAATCAATCCAGTCTACACAAACACATATCGCACGCGTCATAATATTTACGGCCACAAATCACAATCACAGTGCAGTACAACATCCCAGACATAAGGCTGCTTCGGCATTCATTCAATAGTGTTTGTTTCTAGATCACCGCCAATTGTCGGTAAACCCTTGATCCTTTCTGGATTTTTCTTTTTAACCTTCGTTTATTTTTTTAACTCTTAGACACATGGTTGTTTTAACTATTAGCTTCGAAAGAAACATCTCCTTTTCTAATCGTTTCGCGCTGTGGAAGGACAAATACATATTCTACTGGAAGCCTACTGTGGCATCAGATATTCTGACGTCCTTGCACTATCGATTCCCGCCAAAACTTGTAAATAGAGAACAACGTGCACAGTCGACAACTATAATTAACTATAATTTTCCAAAAGTCACTTTCATCCGGAATTGTTCCTCGACTCTGGAAATCAGCAAGAATAGTTCCCATTTTCAAATCCGGTAATAAGCAAAGTCTTCTAAATTACAGACCAATTTCTCTTACATCCTCTTGCAGCAAACTCCTCGAACACATAGTGTGTAAGCATATCTCCAATTATCTTGAAAATAATTCTTTACTCTGTCCTAACCAACATGGTTTTCGTCGTCTTTTTTCAACCACTACGCAGCTCTTGGAATTTACTCACGACATCGCTTCATCATTAGATAAAAGAGGGCAAGTTGACGCTATTTTTATTGACTATTCGAAGGCGTTTGATAAAGTCTCCCACCCCAAGCTTCTTTTAAAGTTAAAAGTCATTCTTAGAAACTCCTCCTGCTTGACTGGATTTCAGATTATTTGAATTGCAGGTCGCAGTTTGTTTCATTTGCGAATGCCTTCTCTTCGGAAGCTTCGGTTAGCTCAGGTGTACCTCAGGGTTCGGTGTTAGGGCCTCTTTTATTTATTTTATATATAAATGATGTCGTAGAAAACATACCCGTTAAAGTTCGTCTTTATGCAGATGACTGCATTCTGTACAATGACATTTCGTCTCCTAATGATCAACTGTTACTTAACGAATCCTTTATCCGTTTTTTTAATTGGAGCAAGAAATGGCAAATGGATATTAATTTCGATAAGACTGTGTTCATGAGATTTACGAATAAGAGAACCCCTTTAGTTTTTAGCTATGGCATCGATGATGTCATTTTAAATGAAGTTACGGAGTTCAAATATTTAGGTGTTTTCTTCACGTCCAACCTCAAATGGGACAAGCACGTCAACTTTATTTGTTCTCGCGCCCTAAGAAAATTGGGTTATGTTAAACGTACTCTTAAATGCTCTACTAAAGAAGTTAAACTCTGTGCTTATAAGACCCTTGTTAGGCCCATCTTGGAGTATGGATCTGTTGTTTGGGATCCTTATTTTAAGAAAGACATTAATCTCATTGAATCTATCCAGGCCAAGGCTATAAGGTTTATTTTGAATAGGTATGACCGTAATTTTTCGCCCTCCTCGGCTGTTTCATCTCTGGGGCTGGAGCCTTTGTCTAGAAGGCGTACGGTTGATAGAATTAAAATGTTGCACAGAATTGTTAATGAGGACTGTGGAATAGAGCGATGTAAATATATTTCATTTTCTACCAGTTCACGCACCAGACGATCTCATTCATTAAATATTGTTCCTTTTCAGTCTCGTACTAACTGCTTTAAATATTCGTTTTTTCCACATAGTATTGAAATTTGGAATGATCTTGATGGGGAAATACGTACTCTTCCCTATGATGATTTTATTAGCGCGGTTCTGCCTATTATTTTCAGTAACGCATGACGTCATCGTTATCATTTCTGTTATGTTCAAGGGCATGTTGTATTGTTTGAATGTTAATTTTTTTTCTGTATTTTCCACTCCTGCAATGACCTCACAGAGGTCGCAGTATGTGTAAATAAATAAATAAATAAATAAATAAAAAACACCTGTAACTGTGCCGTGACAAACCCTCCCCCGCCCCGTCCATCACAAAAAAAAAATCAGAACAATAATTTTAGTGACTTGAGGTTATCAGAAGAATTTCCTACCAGCCTTGGCAAAACATGACTATTTTATAAGATATACACAACATTCAACGGCGGCTAAGACAGGAGTCTAAATATTATGTGAGCAAACATGAACGGAGAACGGCGGACACAACCGAACGCTAGCAAACAAATAAGTGTAAGCCTCTCTTCGCTACAGACATAAACATGAATATGAAGCCGTGACGTATACCATTATGCTGCCGCAGATCAAAATTCCCACCGGAGAAGTTTAAACAGTAACTTTCACCAATCGCATCTCAGAAGGAAATGCAGAATCCCCTCACCCATGTACCCTAATTTACGGGAGACGACTATCCGTATCGCCAACAGCCACATTTCAATAGCGGGGAGCATGTATTTAACGAAGCAGCTTCCCGAGGTAGTCGATGCATTCGGATTCCCCGTCCTTGTTAGTTAGCACCGTTCTGGCGGATTTTAGAGCGCACAGCATGAAGGAGGACAGCATAAAAATAATTGAGGCGCAAGCATGCCGAAGCCAACGGCCCGAACAGTCCAGCGGGCAAAGCTTCGACAGCTGACTCTACGAATCCGCCCAGGAAGCCTTGATCACGTGTATGGTCACGTGGGCATAGTTTTGTAATTCGTTGAACTCACGCTCCTTCTTATGCGCCTTCTTCCTCAATTTCCTCAGTTTATTTTTTTCTTTCTTTGCTAGGAGAAGCATATAAACCGCACCTCAGCCGCAAAAGATTATTATCTACGCAGAAGGGCTTTGTAGGCTACTGCGCTTTTCATATGTTGCTGTGTAGAAGCTACACGTCGGTTGACATGCAACTAAATTTAGATTGGCTTTGTGACTTTCATTTTTGGCCTTGTAACCTTTAGTCTTGACGAAAATAATTTATACATCAAAATGACTGCCGTCGTAACCTTTTGTTTTGTGGGTTAATCCGGTTTATAATTTGTATTATAGGTTACCAAGCTTAGAGCGCATTGCTGAAACGGGTGATTCGTTTGACGAATGGGTGTCCGGTTTTGCTCATCTGTTATCGGTTCGAACACGTGTTTTTTTTTTTAAATGCCAATTTTTTTTTTGTTAAGCCATACATAATGGGCCATATATCGACCTTATATGTATCTCGCCTTAACTGCCCAATTCCTTATATTCCTATCTGATTTCCTCTTTTAATATCATTCAATTTATGACATTTCTGTAAGAAATTCTTCATTGTCGCCGACGAGAACGTGACACTACTCTGTCCAGCTGCCCAAGCCCCTTGACACATGCTCGCTGCTGTGGGCACGTGGTGCATGCCATAATCCCCGCAAGGATCATTTTGGCCAGACGTAATAGCAGGTCGTTTCGCGGTCGCTGAGGCGAGAACGGAGCCTATCCCTATCCCATTCAGGCCTTCTCAGTAACCGGGCTAGCCTCGTATGAAGACGCTAGCTTAGGCAAGGAAGTCTCCTCCAATTGGTGCTTTTTGTGTGCTTCGCGTTCCTTTCTCCAGGGCAATTTAGAGAGGCGTGATGCTTTTTTCACTAGGGAAATAAATATATAAGTAGGCCATAATGCACCGCATTTGACGTCATAAAGATGCATTGCAATACCTAAATGCATAAAATAACCCGCTGACTTTCCCTGCACTTGGACGAGTGGTGATGTCAATAGAAGGTATGTAGCTCTATAAAAATAAAGAGACATATATGTAATTTATGTAACTTGTCCTTTGCGTATTGAAAAATATTGTTATTAGAAAGTTATAATATCTAAACCGGAATACTTTAAATTTACGTGCTGAGATGGTTTCAATACGCCTTTCAAATGCTTCCAACGTCCGTATTTTTTTTACTCAAATACATGTCAGATGAACGATTTGCTAAATTAATTGATATATGCTGTGAAATATTAATATAATTTCCAATGATATATAGCTGAAATATCATCAATATTAGGTTGAGTTCAAATGGCAATCTTCTTTCCAGTACAAGGAACACCAACATATAGAGGTTTCTAAAATTTCGGTCGTTTTGCAATAGGAGAAGAAAATCCATATTCAAGCCGCGCTAAATATCCTGGCAAATTAGTAAATTCAGACACAAATTCTGGTGTTTGACTGAAGTT
>JAZHYW010049057.1:0-11757 GCA_037355805.1 Ixodes ricinus | reverse complement strand
ATTACTATTACTATTACTATTACTATTACGCCCTCTCGTGCTACAAAAGGTTGACGTTCTGAGGTGTTGCGACTCTCCTGAATACATGAGGATTACGATTGTTTGTATTACTATTGCCGGGAATGGACAGAGGAGAATGGTTCTGCTTGTCTTGTGTTTACCACCCTTTCCCGATCTCATGTATCAATACGGCGAATAAGTTTCGATTGAAATCGCTTACCTGCGGAGCTTTGCGCACGCATGAAAGGAATAGAAGAACGAACTGCACCCGACTGTTTTCCTCTTCTTCGTCTCGGCTTCCCGCGCCGTATCGCACCTGACAGGTTCTATTCATGTGGTATACGCTATCCATTCAGAGGTGTACAATCAAATTGTGCGAGCGACGGTAGCTCGGGGGCAATTCTGAGCATTGCACTATCTTCTCTGCAACCGAAACTAATATGTAGTGAGGAGCACCGATCTCGCCATGGCCTCCGAGATTCTTGGCGCTCAAAGCTCTCTTCCGGTATCTTCCGGTTATTCCAAACACCCGGCAGCCCAGCTGAATAAGAGGGAATCTGGCCGCCTTCATGTCTCGTGCTGGCAAGTGCATGCATGTACAAGCTTGCCAATGCTACGTTCACGCGCTCAAGCTGCACATGCTTCCACGGATGGGCACCAGTGGACGTTATATTTGTGGGTGTTGTTTAGAGCGCATGCTCAGAACGAGATCGCATTATAGAATTCTATGACTAGCAAACTTGATGGTGTGGAATGCACGTTACAACGTTTTCAAAATACTCAGGAAACTCACCCCTTGAAACCCGGACCGCTCGCGTCCCCTCGGACCAAACTTGATTAAACTGGATACGATAACACCCCCATTTAGCAACGAGTGAAAACATGAAAGTTGATTTATGTAGCTACTGCGAAATGGCACTGGAACAAAAAAGGCGCTAGTTTCAGTTTTAGGGGTCGGTACTTTTCCACAACATCTATGGCGACAGCATCAGTGTTGCGCACTAGATTGCATTCGGCAAATGCGTCGGGGGCCCTGTTCTCCGTACGGCACTCCGCGGGTGCAATACCGGTGAGCTCTCCATTTCAAGTCTGAGTCGCGGATCGGAGACGTCACTGGCCCTCTCAGTGGCACTGTTCGCGTAAGGCAATACGCCATTACCATCTGAACCTCCTTCGTTTTCGTCGCCGCTGTTTTCGCGTATTACGCCATACAGTGATACCAATACGTCTAATAGGAGAGAAAACGCAAGAATAGGAAGCTAGCACGCGGTGCTCGAAGGGCGAGTATTTTATGACGTGCTGCGATGGTCATGTCGGTGCTTGGAGATTAACTTAGACATTCGTCGAACGTTCGAACATTGATTATAAAAACAAACTCGGCCAATGGGCGCTGAGCACCACCGACTTTACTGACGTCGCTTGCTTCGGTTGCTCAGCAAAAGGCACGTTCGGCGGCTGGGCGGCACGCTCCGAAAGTTTTCAGTTTGTCACGGGAAGCCACTCACAGCGGACTCAAAGAAAAGCACTCACCCCATAAGGCCTATGTACAAGCGGTTAAAACGATGCGCCAATGTCCCCTGTAAAGGCCCAGCCAGCTTATCGTTTGCTGAGCTCCTGATGACTCCCGAGATCACGGATGACACCACAATAACTCTCCGGTATCCCTTGTCTCCATTAAACGCATCACGGTTAACGCCCATACAAAGTCGCCCTCGACCCTCAGCCAGACCACGTTTATTTAAACAAAGATTGGTATTCTAGCGCGTTTAATAGCACCTTTGCGGACGCAGGCTGCGATGACGCCGCGTTGATCGCGAGAACAACCTACCAACGTAATAAAATTAGGTTTTCCCGTTTCTCCCATAGCATGCCATTAGATCGTATCAAGCGATGACTGCCGGTGGTGCCGCTCGTGCCGCTAGTACAGGCCTCTGTCCGCAGTCGAGCCTAACAGAGGAATCAGTGGATTGCCAGTGCTATTAGAACATAAATCGTGCATTTGCATCGGTGCACCCATACCTGCCGGATGTCGGGACGAGGCGCAAAACCGTACATCCGGCCAATATTGAAGCCGGAACTTCGGCCGAAGTTGCCTCGACGCTCGCCAAGAAGCAGCGTGTTGTTTCTGGCGACTAGATTCGTGTAATGTTCTCAGTCATTTTATAGGGTCCCGAATACGGCGGCTACGCCCCAAAAAGGAATGTGCTGTGGCCAGTTACACCTTGACGGGAGGCGCATGGCCAGGTTGGTTTTGGGGGGGGGGGGGGGCGCCCATGACAAGGTGCTCTATGAGGGGAGGGGAGAGGCGGCCCCAGCAAAATGGAAGGTTTCGGGGGGGGGGGGCCTTCTTGCACCCCCTGGCTACCCGTCTGACGAGAAGGGGTATTGTAGTTTTATATCTTTATAAAGCGGTGTAGTGCATTATCACACGTTTTTTTTTTCCAGAAACATGTTTAATAAGTCGCATTTTTAAAGGTGTACGGAGGTTTACGTTCCACTATAAGGTCTATTGCTACACTTATTAAGGGGTTGGTCATTCGACGCCCCACTTACATGTATAAAGGTGTGAAAATGTTTAGTTTGCCTATACCTCCAACGGAAGAAAATCTCTTTCATGTGATTACATCGCTGATGCCGATGAAACGATCTGTCGTATGACACGTCATTCGATGAACAGGTTGACCGCCAATGAGTGACGACTGCCAGTAATGCCTCGGGAAATAATTCTGCCGGCTGCCGGAAAGACTCGAACCTACCCAAGAATTATCCCGGTTGCTTGTTTGTTTTCCAACATTCTGAATTGTATACCAGCTTATTAGTACCTCTTCGGATATTGCACAAGAAAAAAAAAAAAACGATGGCAGCCGCAAGAACTCTGACAGTTTGGCTCACAGTCAGGTGGAGACTGACAGGTGCTCGTCAGTCGCCACCATGCCTTGAAAGCTACCGGTTTCGAAGAACCGGAGCGCGCAAAGAACTTGTGGTTCCACGGTCATGGTAGACGCGATTGTCCGCCACCTCGAAGTCCGGGCGCCGGACGAAGCTCGTCGCAGAGTCAACGCACAACGGCTTTCGATAGCAGGGGCGGATTCAGAACTCCGTTTTGGGGGGGGGGCGGAAAATTTGTAGGATACTATTCTCCCATTCTTTCTCGTGCACCGGGGGTGCATTCATGTCAAATTACCCTCCGAGAAGGGGGGAGGGGGGGTCGACTTGGTTTGGGGGGGGCGGCTGCCCCTGTCGCCCCCCCCTTGGATATGCCACTGTTCGATAGTCGGTACTGTCGCCGAAAGTCGTCGTCAGGGGAGTTGAAAGGCGTCCCCGGTAGTCTCAGTAGCGACGCCGACGGTGGCGGAAGATACGCTCGGCCGCAGCGTACGGCACCGCCATGTTGACAAAGCTTAACTTCGCCTCGATCCGAAGCGAAGATCTCGAGCTCAAACCACGGCTCTCGCAAAGTTCGGAAACGTCACTTTGACGTCAGCGACAACTTCGACAAGCGAGGTTTCTTTTTACACAAACGTCGGAGTGATTTTTGAGCGTCAGCAGGTCTCCTAGGGACAATCTGTAAAGCATTAATTTTAGCTTGGCGTAGGGATGTAGGGACAAATGGGCAAGTAATGGGCACTCAAAATATTACAGTGCATGCGCATATTTTTCATAAATAAATTCGTCGTCTTATTAGAAACACGTTACCACCAATTGTTGCCCTAAGTCACGAGCTTTAATTCAAATTTAAATCCAATTTGATCATTACGATCAGCCATTACAAGCCAGTGATACACGTCCGCACGCCGGTATGATGCTCATCTATACTCTGTTTCACCTTATGATGTACCGCAGGAAAGGCTACAAGCGCGAGCTCCTTGCTCTAGGGCACATCTCGGCGGCACAAGCTCTCGTGCGTTAAGAGTAGCTCCCAACGCTATGAGCTCGCGCTTCTAAGCCTTGTCTGCGGTACAACATAAGGTGAAACGAAGTATAGATCGAAATGAGCAGAAGTAGGGATTGAAACCAGGATTCCTGGGTTCTGCAGCGCGAGCTTTCGCTCCGCGTGCTCCGAGCTGGTGTGCTCGAGCCCACTCGCCACTCGCCACAACGAAACATCATGGAGTGTGTGGAGGACGAGCTGGAGGGCGATATCCGCGATGTTGGACAGTAGATGCGCGTGGTTGGGGCACTATTCTCCGTGAAAGCCCAACGCCTTTCAGATGAGAGGCAGCTGGACCTGGATGCCGACGCACAGGAAAGAATTTCAAGTGACATCGATCAGCAGCTGCAGGCCAATGCCTTCACCATAGCCGCTCTCATGACCGACAACCTACCCGTGATCAGTCGAGAACGGTGGAGTTTCCAGAAAAACGAACGGTGGTTCGAAGACACCTTGCTTCATTTGGGCGAGTTCCATTTCAAGCAAGCCTTTCGCGTCTCTCCTGCCACCTTCAGATTCCTGGTGGAGTCTTGCAGGTGCCTCCTGGCCGTCGCTGGCCGTCGCGCAGGGGCCAAGGCTGGAAACTAGATTAGCCGCTTGTTTTTCTACAATGCACTACTTTCCTGCCAACAGAAAACAAGTGCGCATCTATATTACTCCTATCAAAACAATACTAATTTTACGCAGCGTTAATTTCTTCTATTATTTTTACTCCTTGAACACTGCTATCGAGATTCACACTCGGTCTACCGGAGCGAGCGTAGTGTGCTCCCCGAACTCACTTCATGGGAAGTGAGTTCGGGTTCTCCAGGTTCTCCTGGAGAACCCGGACCGCACTGGGTTCTCCAGCGCGAACTTTCTCTCCACGTACTCCGATCTGGTGGACGCTAGCCCACTCGGCCATCGATACCCCTTAATAAAGACACGTTAAAAAAATTAGAGTTTACAATTCTCTGTAATGCCGAATTGGAGCGCAGCTCTTGAGGAGCAGGGGGGAGGGTACGAAGGGAGGGTATGCCAGCTGCTCCCCCTTCGTACCTTGAGACACTCTATAAGGCAGCGTAGCTGCCAGAGTAGCGACACGACGCAAAATTATCTAGATGCACGACGTCAGAAGCGCCTATAGTGATCTCCATTTTGGGCCTGGGAGGTTGCCATGGTAACCGTACTGCTAGCGACGGCGGGCGGCAACCTTTATCTAGTTGATATCTCCATTCGTTAATTGAAAAGTGGTAAAAGACCTAAAAGGCGCTTTGCATGGCGGTAAGGCACGGGCCTCTGGAGGCACGGTGCCTGTTTCTTCTGTGAAGTGAGACGATTTGCAGCCAGGGGACTGTCGGGCGACGAGAGCTGCTAAGTATCGTAGGTGCACGGACAAGGCGAGTGGTTTTCCGCGCCGCCGGGATGGCGGCCGCTTCGTGGGACGAACGTACCGTCCTTGTACTTTCGGACTTCGCTCCTATAGAACAATATCCGATTACGCCGGCCACGACAGTACGATTGCCTTGGGACATGACTGCTGCTCGACTGCCCCATAGTAAGAGAATGAATGCTTAGCACCATACTTCTTCAAGACCCAATCATTCATTCAAGATGAGATTATCTCACCAACTGGCGAGGAACGACGTCGACGACGGTATCACCCTCGTTTTGGGCGATGAACAGTCGACGGGGTTAAACCAAGAAGGACAGCACGGGGGTCTACAGAGGATTGTTAACGCCATCAAAAGAGACGGACGCCGGACATGAGGTGTTCTTGCCGACAGGCCAAGTGATCGTCCGGAAGTTTTCCGGCATGCAAAAAGTCAATATTTTTATCTGGTGTAGCACGCATACCCCTGTTAAAGGGGCCATGAAATAATTATTTAACTTCTTCTTCCTTAGCTTTAATCCTCAACTCAAAAGAGAACAGTGCAATCACGCGGTCGTGACATGCTAGGGCACCGGTGCGATGACCCCAAGCTTCCACCGTGCTCTTTAAGCACACCATAGAACTTGGCATTCGCAAGTGCGCTCACGTGCACTCATTGGCCACGAGCGCGAATTCAAATATTCGTCGACGAATTGATTGTTGACGAGCGCATACGTCCGAGTGACGCAGTTCTCGTGTCGAATGCGTGAGCTGGGGTCGGCTGACGTCATTTTGGCTTTTGTAGGCATTGCAAAGAGGATATTTAGAACCATACACACATGATGATAACATCATAGCACACGGATATTAACGAGCACAAAACGGGCCCAGCTACAGAAAATAAATATTACACTCGTAAAAAATAATTGTCTGTAACTTGTTAATTACAAAGACGAACACACCTCTGAGCATATAAATTTAATAGTATGTGTTGATGCATTGTTATAGAGCAGGTCATTTCATATACGTCATTTGAGCAAACGCCAGATTGTCACTTGAAAAAAAACACCAAAAAACACTGCGATCAAATGCAAGCTCTTGCAACGAAAGCACGTTTATCAAAGTCTTCAGAACTGTCAATTCGTAAAATCGTCGATTAGTACAAAAGGTCAAAGATCGCAGGCGCTTCCTCGCTTAAAGTTGCTGTGATTATTCGGTGACCCAGGGCTGAAACAACTTCCCTGGGCCCTAAACACGACGTATACCTTTTGTTTCGATTCTCAGAAATTCCAACATTCAAAGGAAGCTACAAAATGCGAAAATGTTATCCTAAAAGCTATATCGTAAAATCGTTGATTAGTACAAGACGTAAAGATCGCAGGAGCTTCCTCGCTAAAAGTTTCTGTGATCATGCAGTTACCTAGGGAAGAAACAACTTCCCCAAGGTCCAACATGCGACGCATACAATTCGCATCGATTCTCAGACATTCCAACGTTCAAACAAGGCTAGGAGTATGCGAAAATTGCATGCAAAAAGTCTTATTGATCCTTGAACACATCCAGGAATCCGAGCACCGCTACGGCGATATGACTGATGCTGTCGCACAGGTGCTAATATCCAGAGCGATCTTGCACAGAAAAGGTATAAAGTCTCATTCTTTCAGATCTTCACGCTATACCTGTGTCAGAGGGCACGAAGAAGTCCGAGATCGTCGGCAAGCAGCGGCACATTACGACTACCGCGCACCGAACAAACTCGTATCCACCAGCTCTGGGCGCTGCCATCTTACCGGTCACATCACGGCTCTTGCGAGGTCACGTGAGGAGTAGTCACTCGGTTGCTAAGGAAACCGAGCCAGCTCAGCTCGTTGCTATGGCACCGCGTGTGACCAATCACAGTGAGAGGCGGCACAGGGAAAAGCGTGGCGCTACTCTGGCAGCTACGCTGCCATATAGAGTGGCTCTATTCGTACCCTCCCATCCTCCTCTTCTGTTCCCATCCCACTTAGCGTAAAAATTTCGCTGAATTTCCCGCTAAATTTAGCCGTGAAATTTTCCAGCTGAATTGACGTGTGACGTCACATGACACGTCATCTGAAATTTTAAGTGCGACGTCACGTGACGTCACACGGGTAAAATTTTTCCTCTAAATTTAGCGGAAAAATTTTCCGTCAAACTCAGCAAAAACTTTTACCGCAGAATTTAGCGGTAAAATTTTACCCTCGTGACATCACACGCGACGACACACGTGACGTCACGTGTGACGTCATTTTGGAAACCGCCCTTAATTCAACGCGCGGTTACGCCGACGCCGCTCAACTCAGAAACGGGTGCCGAGGAGCTGTGCTCTAAAACAACGTTACATTAATGAACGATTTTTACGCCAATTGGATGATTCTGATCGATCATCGCAAGCCAAGATAAAAAACGAAGCATATCCAACTTTGGCGTTCCGCTTCGTTCCATGGAAGTCTACGAGGAGGCCCTGAGACTGCCTAATCAGATCATAATTATCGTGTTGTCTCGAATAGTTACATGCTGAAACAAAAGTAGGCTCTATCATTCTCTGCTAACCAAGATTGCCATGCATGAATGACTGACTTTGTCGTCGTCTTTTATCAATTCGCCGCTGCGCTAATCTTGATTCAGATCAGCCTAAACTCCAAGTCCACCCCACAATTTTTTTGCAATGCGACTCTTCTACTAGTCGTCTCTTTCACGAATTTCCTTTTCTTTATAAAATAAAACTTAAGCCACGCTTTTGGTTTCTGTGTTGTTATGTTTTACTGTTGAAACACTCCTATTGATGCCGCGCACTCGATCGAGCGAAGTGAGTTCGTGAAACGCACTCCGAGCCAAGTGAGTTCCTCAGGAAGGAGCCGTGTGGCACACTACAGAAATGACACTAAGGGCGAAGTGCACTCGCTTGTAGTGTCACTAAACTAGCCCGTCTGACAGGGGTATTAATCAAGGTTATTTTGGCCTCGATGCAAAACTTCTGTTTTTTTTTCCTTCTAGTTTTCGGTATGCCCTTTACCTATTTAGCACGTTATATCCAAAAGCTATCAAGCCGCTCGTAAAAGCTGGTATAGCCAAGTCGACGTCAGTGTTCTGAACGTCCAAATGTAGTTTTAGGGTGTTAAATGAAGGACAAGGGGTGTACCCCTATGAACGACCTATTTCTAAAAATGTAGAATGGCCAACCATCCGCATATTAAAACGAGGGATGGTTACTTAGAATCAGAAATTCAAGCGAAGGCAGGTGAAAACAGTAAATTAGATGACCTAAAAGAAACTCATCTTTTTCTTTGTTTTGATAAGGTAGCGTTTGTTTAATTTTGAAATCACCAAGATGAATACGTTTTATGGAATTTGCGCAAATGCTTGGGAGAACAATATTAGCCAAGAACGCGGGCAGCAACCCTCGATTGCATTTCTGGCCGGCTTGGATTAAACATAAAACAAATATTTTGTTTTATGTTTTATGTGAAAAACATTGCGTCGCTATGAGGCGCAAGCGCGGAGCAAACATGGTGCCATTAGGATAGAGTCACTGAGCTGGGCTTACGTAAAACTAAAACCGAAACTGACTGAAGTCATGTCCCGTAAAGCGATTTTAGCACATCGGTTTCGTAGAGTGTTTCTTTTCAAAGCAATATAGATTAAAAGATGTAACGCCTGTGTCCAGCATTTGTACACCAATATTATTTGCAAAGACATCTTGCATTGTGAAGTAAGCGGTGGCACTCACTGGCGTAAACGGTGGTTGTAAATGCGTAGGTACGAGTATATATAGGAACTGGGCCAGTAGTTAGTTTATGAGGTCCATGTGTTGATATGTTTGTTGTGTGCGTGCGTTCTATTGCTTACATATGACTGTATGCTTGTACATGGGTTTATTCTTGGTATGCTTGTTTTCATGTTGTCCGTGCTTGTCTAAGTAATCTTGATGACAACAACGTGCTTTTTATTTGAGACTACGATAGTTAACGCAAGTCCGCGACTGATTCGAAGAGCTGAACGTTCATCTGTTTTTTTAATCCACGTACTATGAAAGCGACTGAAACAAATGGCCTATTTGGTTTGATAACAATCGCAATCTTCATCACACCCAGCTACCTGGATTCTCGCTCTTTAAGGCCCTGTCACACTGAGGCCAAAGTTGGCGAACTCCATCCGGCAACATGAGGAAATCGTGTTGCCGGCAGCCCTGTCACATTGCGGCAACAGCAACAGTCGGACAATACGTTGCTGCCGCCCGGCCACCGTGTTGTCCGATTTCATGTCGAACAACCCTGTCACACCGTGCAGATGGCGGGGACAACAAGGAGAACACTCCGCCATCTTGATTGTTTACCTTCGTTCGTGTGCGGCGCGGAGTCGCTGGAAATGACTCTACAAAGTCGTAAGGCGGTCGAGGAGCCGGAAATTACCATGAGACGATATCAACCAGTGACTGTGATGGAAAAACTTGACATGTGAAGTATTTTTCACCCTTTATTTTATCAAAATGTTCTCCATTCGCTGACAAAGTAGATAGCCCTAACCGAGGAAGACCATATGAAGTGTTTCTGTCCGGCTCTTTCCTTCATGCAATTCTCATTTCTACTGTAAGATTGAGTTAGCATCGGCAATATCCCAAAGCGTCCTATGTAGCCTGGTGTTAGCTGAACTGACATTGCTTAAAAACTGCGACACCGACACGATCGGCATCCATGACAATCAGTGGAAGAAATATTTTTCAACGCTGTCTACTTCCGTACCCCTGCCGTGTGATCGCTTTATTCCCCTTAACGTCAGGGGTATTTTTGAGCAAATCAGGGGCCGGCTTGCTCGAAGCAGAGTCTCAGTTGAGACTGCTCAAAGAAAGCGCTGTCAAGGCTAGCGCTCGAGCTTAAACCGAGTCTCAGACGCTCGCGCCCGAGCCTTGACAGCGCTTTCTTTGAGCAGTCTCAACTGAGACGCTACTTCTAGCAAGCCGGCCCAGGTGTTTGGTAGCGGCTGTTTTCAAGTTCCAAGCCTGAACAATCATGATGAGGGTGGTCGTTTTTATGCTTCGAATTTTTAATCTTTGCTTTCCTGGATTCTTTTTATTATACTTTATCAGGTGTGCAGGCACACCATTGTACTTCACTAGCAGTAATGTGAGCTGCTCTCTCGTCAGTTCTATTTTCAGCACCAGTCTGAACGTTCACAACCGTAGTTTGGACCATTTCGACAATCGCTTTCTATAATTCTGTAGTAAAATATTCTTATACAAATATTTTTATGTAAATATTTTTATATAAAAAAAGTAGTAAAATATTTTAGCTGCACGCCAGCCTTAATTATTGCTAAATAACGTTTTCGAAGCCTTTATCTGAGTAAGACGTTATCGATAAAGAACTAGCTCTGCCATGGAAGCTATCTCTGTTGTCGTGTTGCTAGCCGGAAATTTGCTCATCCAGCGATCAGGGCTACAAACGTTGTCCAACACAAGTTGCTGCTGTTTTTGTTGCCGGAAGCTGCCATACCGAGGGAACATTTTAGGTGTCGTCCATGTTGTCCTGCTGTTGCCGCGTTGTGACAGGTTTATCGGACAACCCAGGGAGCAAGCAACAAGTTGCCCGTTTATTGGACAACGTGTTGTGCTTCTGTTGCCGTCGTGTTGCCTCAGTATGACAGGGCCTTCACTCCACAATCCGCGAAGCGCATGCACACATGCGTACGAATGAATGACTCAAGTCAGTAAAAATAGACGCACGCAATGAACTATGAAAGAACAAACAAAGAAACAGCGCTTTCGTTGGTGCAACGCCTCTGGTAAATGTCGACGGAAGGCGCTCAGCCATTCCTTGTCGGTTATAGCAAGCAGACGTTGTCTTCGATAAAGTAAATGCCGATTACGTCGATTAGAGTGTTGGACGGCGCTTGGAAGAGGTCCACGTATGCGCCCTATTCTCTCATTCCACCAAAAAGTCTGTGGAGTTCGCAAGGCCTTACTCGCATGGCTCGACTGTCGCTTACAGGCTATCGTGTATTACAAGGTTTCTTGACTATACATAAGCGGTCGCCATTTTAATCCGAGGGGTTGTTAGGTATGGGGCAACGTTTGACCACACCAAGTGCCCTTTGATGAATCTTTGTTCTTAAAATGTTATGGTATCAGCCGTAAATACCGAATATATGGTTGTTTTTACCTCAAAGAGCAGCGTTATTTATTTTGATCATTAAAGCCTTTCCACATGTAAGTACAGCGCTACCTCAGCGCTATTATTTGGCGCTGGTAACAACGCGCAATTTGCTAATGCACCGTTGACGTCGTACTGTATTAGTGACACAACGTTTATTCAGCGCTGGATAAGTGATACATTACTTTCCAGTTAACGCTGACTCAACGCTGTTTTTATACTTAACTCTGCAATATATGTGTGAACCTGCCGTTATAGTCACCGAAGAGAAGTATTCACTTGGCAGAAGCACCATCTAAATTCAA
>JAZHYW010049055.1:0-10242 GCA_037355805.1 Ixodes ricinus | reverse complement strand
GCATGGCTTGCTCTTCTTTTCATCTGGGAGCACTGCAAGTGCAACATAGCCCCTGAGATCAGTTCGATTTTGGAATGCGTCAGACGTAGTCGTTTTTCGTCTGCCTTTCTCCACATTGGTGGCCCGACTGCCTCAGCATGGACCATCACATACCTCACGCGGCGACCGCCGTCCGCCTACACCGTCCGCGGCGACCGCCGGCGCCTACGCTGTTCGCCTGCCTCCGTTCTGGGCACGGCACCCAGAAGTCTGCTTTCTTCAAGCCGAGGGCAACTTCCAACTAGCCAGCATAACATCCCAAGAGGTACGGTTCAGCCATGCAGGCTTCGCTGCCCTGCAAAGTGGCGCTGAAGCGCATCTACACATCCTCGCACGACCGTCAAGCGACCGAACTCCGTACGACGGTGCTCAAGGCTGCCATCTTAGAACGCACAAATGCTTTCGGAACGCAAACACCTGCAGCGTATGGGTCTCAGCAAAAGAACTGGCGACCGTCGCCCATCGCAACTTCTGCGGCAGATGCAGGCGCTTCTCGGCGACCGTGCCGCGACGTCGGCTGGTCAGGCCTGAAAAGATACCTGCAGCGACTTCACCACGGTGCGCGATTCTGCGACTGACGGACTTATCCTTGCCTGCCTTGGCTCTCCACGCCGATAAGATCATGGAGGTTGCCACACAACACCCGTCAACATCTAGCGTCTCATCAGTCCAGTGCCCCGAGCCCGCCACCCAGCGCTCGCGCACCACAGTTGGCCAGGTTACTCGAGATGAAACCAGCACTGCGAGAAGATGCGCATCTCCAGAACTTCAGAGCATAGCATACCGCGCCTTCGCATGACGCGCAGCCCAGCGACCACAGACCAGGAAGCTCCGTCGTCGTTCACCCTGCCAGCAGATTAACCACTGTTGGCGGCGGCGAGGCGGTGATGGTGACCGTTGGTAATACCATGGCCATAGAGTTGCTGTGGAGCGCTGCACCAGGTCTTGCAGCTGGTCGGAAAACAAGGACGCGATCAGCAGTGGCGATGAGCGCCTCAAACAGCAAGGTCGCCTGAACAACAGCGACGCCACAGGACCAGTTCTGTCAGGAGCGAAGAGTGGGGTTACCCGCAAATTCCCTTTGATCAGCAATTTCATCTATCTGCCGCCTGCAAGCAAATAACAGGCCCAACATCTTCGTCATAGGAAGAGGTTCATCTCGATCAACCAGTAATGGCAAGGACGCCTTTGATCTTCGTAGCCAAGGTCAGTCACGCTATTCTAGAAGCAGATTTCTTGTCCCACTTCTCTCCTAGTAGACATGGCCCAAAATAGTATCTAAGATCACCATATATCTGTCACCGGCCAAACCTCCAAGCACGAGATTGGTTGCATTCACTTCTGCCAACTGATACAGTCGCCTTGCGGGGACTGCTGAGCAATTCCACCTTCAGTGAACGGCAGTTCTGACTAAACAACTGGTCAGGCATGATGTCGTCCATCGCATCATAACCAGCGGTCAACCTACACATGCGAGGTCTCGTCGGCAAGCTCCCGAAAGCTTCGGTGTCATCAGCAGAGTTCCAACATATGCAGACTGCATTGCCGCCCATCCTCACGAGGATATCCTCGCCCCCACCCAGTCCCGAAGAAAACAGGCGACTGGCGGCTCCGGTAACTATCGCATGAACGTGGCTACGGTCCCCGACCGCTACCCTATCCCCGCGATTCAGACTTCGCAATGTTCGAACTGGAACGAGGGGTCAGTATTCGAGACCGACCAGAAAGCGTACCATCAGATTCCTGGTCGTGCCCAAGATAAAGAAAACCGTAATCGTCAACAGGCGACAGTTGGACTTCCGAGTTCACCTGATGCTTTTCGGTTTGGTGAATGCTGCAAAGCTCCCAACGCCGCATCGACGTTACATTCTCCGCGGACTTCCTCTTCGTGTCTGTCAGTGTCGATATTGCCTTGCCGTTTCTAGTATTCGAGCGTTTCCCTGAACATGGCCTGATCGTCAACGCAGAGAAGTGTGCGTTCGAAGCCCGTCCGAGTTCTGTCTACAGACTGAATACATCCATACCTTCCGACAAGGTGAAAGCGATCACCGATTTCCCACGTCCAGAATCGCTCCGCCAGCTCGCCGTTTTTGGCCTTGTGAATTACTGTGTGGTTCATTCCAGGTTGCAGCATAATCCTAGTTCCCTAGAAGCCTCTCCTTCAGACTACGAAGGGTACAACAGTCACCTTTGGCTGGTCCGACGCCGCTGAAATGGTTTCACTACCATCAGGGAGTGTCTTACTGCTACCTCCTTTCAGTTAATCCAGAGCACGACGCCCCCACGAGCGTGATGGTAGATGCTTCTGAAGGATGTAGTTGAGGTGCCAACAACACATCACATGAGTGGCCTGGCCATTTTCCAACTTTATACTCATCCAATACCACAGAAATTTGCTGTGAACTCCTCGCGGCTTACCTGGCCATCAAGCACTTCAGATTCTTCCTGGAAGGACGATCGCCTGTGACCCCTAAGCGACCGCGCAAGCCAACTGACGCGCGCACGCCGGATCGCCTCAAGGCACGGCATACACCCTGGAAGAGACGTGCGACACTTCGGTATTCCCAGCTGAATTGCTCTACCACGATTCAGCGTATCAAGGGCGTCCAGCAACATCCCCGCCAGACACCCTCAGTCGTGTCTCCACAGTTCAGCTCCGCGGATGTCACCTTAGACAACTCCCTAACCCAACAAAAAAGAGTGACGAAGCGCTCCCGCAACCTCTCGCTCTTCCCTCAACCTCCTCTCTCCATCTTGAGGGCGTTTACTTCTCCGACTTGGGCACAAACATCGCTTGCGACGTCGACCTGGCGACCGGACGGAAACGGCCTTATCTGCCCTTACCACTTCGGCGTCAGATCTTCAACAACCTTTATGCTCTCTCACACCCAGGCATACGCGCTTCTCAATATCTAATCGCGTAAGGATTTGTCTGGTCTGGCATGAACACTGATGTCCGCGCGTGGGCTCGAGCATGCATTGCTTGTCAGCAGAGTAATGTGTCCCGGCACACCATCACGCCTCTGGCAAAGTTTGCACTCCCCGACAGCCGCTTTGCCACCATCCACGTGGACCTGGTCGGACCCCTACCGTCATCGCAGGGCTACCGGTACCTCCTAACCGTCATCGACAGGTTCACGCGCCGGCGGGAGGGTTGTCCCGTCAAAGACATCACTGCCGAGACTGTCGCCTCCGCGCTTCGTCCACCTGGATCTCCCGTTTTGGAGTTCCCGCCGAAATCGTGACCGATCGCGGATGCCAATTCGAGTCGGCCCTTTTCCGAAGCTTGACAACTCTTCTTGGCATCGCTCACCTGAAGAACACAGCCTACCACCCAGAGGCAAATGGTTTGGTCGAGCGGTTCCATCACCATGTCAAAGCCTCCCTCATGGCCTACGCCACACCAGATAAATGCGCCACGTCTCTACCCATCGTCCTCCTAGGGTTCCGAACAGCCATAAAGGAAGACCTCGGATGTGCCGCATCACATTTAGTGTATGGCACATCGCTGCGCCTCCCAGCTGAATTGGTCAGCCCTACCACCCCCTCCACGGCGGCCTCACGATGACTGCAGGATTGCCTTACGTGGAGGACTTAGCCCGTCTGTTCGGTAACGTGCGCGCTACACCGACGCGCACACGCCAGAGCAAGCCTCCTTTCTTCCATCGCGACATGCACAACAGTAGCTACGTGTTTTTGCGCGTCGACAGCGTCCGCCGTTCGCTCCAGCCACCTTACACTGGTCCACACCTCCTTGTGGCACGCGACGAAAAAACAATCACGCTGCGGGTTAATGGCCGCGACACGGTCGTGTCCATTGACTGCCTCAAGCCGGCATTTGTTGAGAGAGATACGATCGCTCAGCCGGCTGATCTTCCCAGCGGGCAAGCCACCACGAGTTCCGCAGTAGCACCCGCGACCCGCATCAAACACTCCAGGACAGTTCACTGGGACGACTCCGTCTCCAAAGGGGAGGGGGGGGGGGCTATGTGGCGATAGTCACTGGGAAAATGAGAAGAAGATCGCGTGCAATTAAAAAGCAGATCAGTTCTATTTTGTAATTCGTCAGACGTAGTCGCTTTTCGTCCGTCTTTCTCTACAAATCCATAGTACAGTCCCAATGATAGTTATTGCGGCACGTCGCACTGAAGTTGTTAGGCATCGTCGACGCGTTCACCCAACCTGGGGTGCGTGAATAAAAGAGTTCTGAACAGGGACTCCGGAAGTAGATTTTGAGTGGGGGGGCTGAAGTCAAACCTTTTTGTTTTTATATATTTTATTCTAGGAAATAAGGACAGGAGTTGATTTCTGTTGTTTTATTTTTACTTATTGTTTATTAAAAATAAAATATTATTTGCATGAAGTTCCTTACTTAGCATGTACAATCACTTTTCCTTCCTGCTTTATAACAACAGTAGGGAGTTTTAGTGGCTCGTACGCATGAGCCTTGCGTACGCAATACAATTGCGGGTCGGAAGTGCGCACGCGTAGAACGCAATATTGAGTTTTGCGCATGCACCTTCCGACCCTCAAAGCTTTTACGTATGATCCACTAAAACTCTCTAATATCGCGAAAACGCTTATGCATAGTGCTTCAGGCGATTTCAAAATCCCTACAAGGATACACAACATTACAAGATTGAGATTGCGGAGAATCACGTTTATTATTCTTCAAATGTTCATCCAAAAAGACATCCACGCTATGAAATGAACGAGTAAGCCAAGAGAATGACATCTTAATACATATTTAGAAAATGTGCACAAAAACGTGATGAAGGAAACAGATCCATATAAAGGCAAGGCCATGTGTGTTGATCGTCTGCAATCGTATATTCACCTTGTAGCAGCTCGTTCAGTGTCTCCTGAACTCTAGCATAGTTTTCAGCGAACCTTTTCATTGACTTCACTCTGACAGTCCACCTTGTTGGGCAAAGCGGAAGAAGGTTATTTGGCGTTGATCCGGCCTCTTCCGTCGCCTCGCGGACTGGAGGAATCGCAATAGATGAATAAACAGCTTTGCGTTTCTTCGAAGCAAGAATTTCATTTGAAACGTCCTTCACTGTACTGAGAGCATCGCCAATGATGTCGCAGCTACGGCTAGCTTCCTGTAACACGAGATCTAAGCTGTGGTTGCCGCAATGCACATACATGGACCTCGGCTCAGAATGACTAATTTGTTTCTGCACGCCTGAGAAACGGCCGGACATGTTGGCAACCCCCGTCAAAGCAATGGCCATGCAGTCTATGGAAATCAAGGCCAAGGTGCAAAATCATGTCTCTGATGGTTGTGTACAGCGTCTCAGCCCTGCTGTCTGGGACGTTGTACAGGCCAATGAAGTCTTCTCGGACGTCGAGCGTCTTGCTTTCAAGCTACCATATACAGAGGGTAAACTGTTCCTCGACAGCTACATATCAGCTGTGCCGTCAGCAATGATGCCATAGAACGGGCTGGACCCCGCTGTATTGCGTGGCCCATGATCTCAACCAGCTCGTTCTGCACATCACCGCTTACCCACTTGTCCCTTTTCGTCATCCACCTTTTCAGGGCGGGAGCATCCCCCGATCTTTCATGAAGCAAATCAAGCAAGTTTCCATCATCTTTTGTGCGTCCCCTTAGAGCTTGGCCTGTGCGGCAAAGGTAGCGAAGAGAGCTCAATATGACCCGTAGTGCCGCCCTAGCTTCTTCCTGTTGCTTGCTGCACTGCTTTGTTAAGAGCGGCGCGACACGAATACCCATCTGCCTCGACAGGCTGTGGTTAAGAGATTCTGTGAAACTGGCTCTTTTCATATGGTGTCTAAATTTTTCTGTAGCTTTTTTCCAGTTGTTAAAGCCAGTCTTAACTAAGGGTAGCTCCACTGCACCATATTTGCATCCCCTTTCCTTGAAAAATAAGGTGCACTCATGGCACAACACCGCATCGCTCTTGCTGTCGTCAGAAAGCCATGGGAATCTTTCGAACCAATCTCGCTGACACGACCTGCTAGTTTTGTTTGTGGGTCTGTAGTGAGAGCTTCAGCGACTATTGACACTGACGTTTGATCTATCAGCCCAGCAATTTTAATATTGGAGATGGGGGCTGGGGGGGGGGGGGAGTGGGAGGCAGGCAGTCGGAGTGGGGGGCTCCGCCCCATCCTGGAAAATCTTGGGGGGGCTCTGGCCCCCCCTGCCCCCCCCCCCCGGTTCCGGAGTCCCTGGTTCTGAACAAAATTCACGTATTACCATTTTGTTCAGGACGTTTTTTCTTCTTATACACCTATAGCTTATATGGGCTTTTTTGTACTACTGAAAATGACGCGGCTTCCGGCCCGAGCTTTTGGAATTGACAGTGCTAGGGCGGAATTTTGTTATCCGCTATTTGTTTGTATTCTTCCAGAAAGCGCGTGCAGTGGGCATCAGGTACTACAAAAAATGATACCGCCCCAAACCAAAGGCCGTTGAGGTTATCTAATCAAAGGTGTAGTACATCTCAGTAATGACGGGCCGACTTTGCACGAAGCGGACTCAGGATCGAATATCGCGGGGAAATCTTTTTCAAATATTTGACAACATCGACGACGGATGCCTACACCATTGTCACGTTCGCCCGGCACAGCACGCGAAATAATGAGGCGAGACGACGATAACGAGAAGAAAAAAAATATATACATGTATTTAACAGAACTTATAAGAAAGAAAGAAGAAAGAAATATTTGGTAATATTCAAGGTATAGCTCACAAAGAAAAACAAACAAACAAAGGAACACCAGGACGAGTGTCACGTTCGGTCCCTTCCAAAATCCCGAGTCTCCGTTGTCAAGTCACTCACGACTCTTTGATCGGACGGTGCCTCGATGGGTCCTGTCCTGGACGATGTCTGGTCCGTAGCGACGACCGAATCTCGGAGCGTAGCCGGTTACGGGCAGGGTCGGTTTCGGAGCGTAGCCGAAATCGTTCCCCGGGTCTTGCGGAGCTCGTCCCAACATGTCCGCCCTCGCTGGCTCTCGGGTAGTCGTCCTCCTCTTCCTTTTTCCTTCACCTTCCTTGTCACAAAAAAAATCGCCGATATCCACTTCTTTCTCTTCTCCGGTTCTCACACGTGACAATACCCCCCTACTTTAAGAAGTACATTGTTGAACTTCTTCATCCTTGGACTCGAAAAAACAACATCTTGAAGGTCCGCGCTTCTTTAACTTTGTTGCTATTCACATCCTCCTCTTCGACGTTTGCGCCGCACTCACACAGGCTCTCGGCACTGACGTTCGGGAAGAACCACGCGCTCATTTTCAAAGCACTCGTGTGTCAACACTTATCTACACTCTTTAACCTATCTTAGAGTCACACTGTTTCGTCACTTCACGCTCGCGCACCAAACACCACAAACTTTTTATGGGGTCAATAAAAAAAATCGAGTCACTTGACCTCACATTACCTCACCCATTCCCAACCAAAAAATAACCAACAACACATCTAATCGACCCACTGCGTTCGGGTAGTACACTCGTACCTCTCCTCGACCTTGTCGATGTCGCGTTCCGTGCGCCTGCAGGTATAAACTAGGATTCCCACAAACCAAATGTGCAAAACGCTTCAACAGTTCAAACTTGAATCTAAACTATGCATTGACATCAGGTAAATAGATGCTTATAAGCCAAAAAAATAATACCCCGTTCTGAATTCTTGCACAACTAAAAGCAGCCTTTGCGAGGAACGTACAAAAGATGAAGCTTACGACACAAAAAAACAACAGCTGTACGTTCATCGTCTCTGACAATACAGGTATACTCGGCACCTCTATCCACCAAGTCTGGGTCTGCGTGCTTGCCAATCCCACGTGGGCTCTTCTGTCATCTTAGGGCTACAAGAAACAGGATAGCTCCTTCTTTGCTCTTCCCTGTTTTCAGAGCAATGATCGCCTTGTTCCTTTTGGGTCTCCTTTCTTAGGCTCCCCTTGGCTTTGCCCTTCCCTTTAAGCCCTTACTCTTTTTGGTACGTGGATACCTTCGGCCGCGATCGCTAGTTATGGCAACTGGTCTCATCTGAGCTGATCTGTACTTGTCCTCATCGTCGTCGAACGGTTTTCGACTTTTCTGCCGCGTTTGGCATTGTCTTCTACGAGGACACAACTTTACACCTCTAGCCTTCAACTTGACTTTTCGCCGTTTAGCACCCAATTGACCTTCCTTTTCGCGGGAGTCTCTTGTGCCACTGCCGGCCACTACATTCAAATTCCTAGGCACAATGCCTTCACACACGGTTGTCTTAACATCTAGAATCACGCCTATGACTTCACTTGTCTGACTTGTCACTGACATTTTTGGTGTGACCGAGTGCAGACCCGTACAAGCCTCGTGAGCACTTCCATGGTTGTTATCACGGAGTGATTCATTTCTGCTGGTCAGCTGCTGTATCAACTCGCTTCTTTTCGCTGTCTCCACCGCGTTGATGACTGACACTGGCTCCTCGTCGCGTGGTAACGGGCTTTGTGTCGCCGCTTGAAATTGTTCAAAGGGGCTACCCTGACTTCTTCCCGCGACTCCGTCTCGCTTCGGATCCCCGCTCTCTTCAGTCAACGCCTGCGTCGTCGCGGTTTTAACCATTCGTTTCTCCTCGTCATCATTCCACTCTGGATCAGGATCGTTAACTCCTCGGACCATCGGCACGTTCCCAAGCACTAGGTCGTACAAGGGATTGCTTACGCATTTCGCTACTACACTTCCAGAGAAATACGGCGTCCTCACCACAATTACCGCCTCCGGTAGATACCTCACTGTCCTGTCCAGGAGAAACACCGGACTCGATGCTCCGGTCATCGCTTCAGGATCAACCAATTCTTTTCGGACGACGACAGTGTTGCATCCTGTGTCCCTCAAGACCGTTATCCTCTTTTCACCTAGACGTCCCTCTACTACTGGCATATTTTCTACCAGGAACTTCGGCGCTCGTCCCACCGCCGCGTTGACCACCGGGATCTTGACGCCATTCTCCAGCGTAATGTAACCTGCATTGATCTCGACCGCCGACTCGTCGCGTTGTTCCATCCACAGGCAGGACGCCTGGGGTCGGTCGTTCGGTCTCGCCCCGCAATTACTAGCTCGGTGTCCGGTTTTGCCACAATGCCAACAGGTCACCATCCTGGACGTGGGCGGTTGGCTGCGGCAATTCTCCGCCTTGTGGCCAGCTTTGTTGCAGAGGAAGCACCGTACGGTCTTCCTGCCCTCACCACTCACCACTTTGTCCGTGAACGTCGTACTCGGCTTCTTTGTCAGCTCATCAGTCTTCGTTTTGCTTGCACCGGTCTGAGTCTGGGCTTCCAGGAATAGGTCGGCTTTGGAAGCTACCTCATCCAAAGTTTGGCAGTCTCGTTCCCGAAGAAACACTGACAAACGGTTAGAGCACGTCAGCAGAAACTGCTCAACCAGTACTCTGTCCCGGAGAGCCTCAAACGTCCGTTCTGCGCCTGCTATTTCAATCCATCGGTCGAAATATCCTGCTAGCCGGGCGGCAAACTGTCTTCTGGTTTCCCCCTCTTCGGGTTTTGCCTCTCGAAACCGTTCTCTATACCCCTCCTTGGTGTAACGAAATCGCTGCATCAGCGCCATCTTTGTTCGTGAATAGTCCAGCGCGTCTTCCGGGGATAGGCGGCCAACTACCGTTAACGCTTCGCCAGTCAAGCACAAGCTCAACGTGGTTGCCCATTTTTCCTGGGGCCACCCAAGTCCCGTCGCTGTGCGTTCGAATCTCGTGAGATACGCATCCAAGTCATCTCTACCTTCTTTAAATTGCGGAATAAATTTGTGCGGGCTGAAGTGGTGCCCCGGAGCGCTTGTCGCACCTTCGCCAGCACCCCGACTTCTCTCGTGACCGTCTACAGCGCCTTCTTGCACTGCTAGCTTAAGCTGCAATATTTCTCGCTCCTTGTCTAACCTGGCGCATTCAGCCTCGCGCTCTTGTCTTGCCAATGCTCTATCCTCCCTCATGGCAGCTCTCTCTTCCTCTACCCACTTCTTTAGTTCGGCACCAACGTAGCCTAACTTTTCCCCCGCCGCAATTAATCTCTCGGCGTCCATATCGTTTCGCTCGGCTGCACCAATCCGCGTGCGTCCCGGCCGACGTGATCAAGTTAAGGGCATCCTGGCAGGCTCGCCATATTGTCACGTTCGCCCGGCACAGCACGCGAAATAATGAGGCGAGACGACGATAACGAGAAGAAAAAAAAATATATA
>JAZHYW010049053.1:0-16043 GCA_037355805.1 Ixodes ricinus | reverse complement strand
TGTACTGCTTAACCCCCCTTTCCCGAAAGGGGGCGACCCTTCTGTGTTCCCGCATCCGCCCCTCCGTACGACCGCCAGTCAACGAGATGCGTGTGCACTCCGGATGGCGTCAAACAAGCAGCACCAAAAAATGCACCGCAACGTGCTAGTCCTTCCCGTCGGTTTGCTCGGACCACCGGCCAAACCAACCACGCACAGGTAAAAAAAAGAAACAAAAAATGAAAGCCGTTTGCAACTCCCTGTAACGCCGGATTAGAGCGCAGCTCTTGAGGAGGAGGGGAAGGCACGGGGGGGGGGGGGGTCACGTGACCTCGGGGAGGGGGTCACGTGGCCTCGAGGAGGGGGAAATTTTCCCCGCTAATTTTAGCGGGGAAAAATTTTCTGCTAAATTTAGCGCTCTTCCGCCACCCTGGCGGGAAAATTTTCCGCCAGATTTAGCGGGGAAAATTTTCCGCTAGATTTGAGCGGGGAAAATTTTCCGCTAGATTTAGCGGGGAAAATTTTCCGCTAGATTTAGCGGGGGAAAATTTTCCGCCAGATTTAGCGGGGAAAATTTTCCGCCAGATTTAGCGGAAAATTTTCCGCTCAGAATTTGAAGCGGAAAATTTTCCGCCAGATTTAGCGGGGAAAATTTTCCGCTAGATTTAGCGTGGAAAATTCTTCCGCCAGATTTTAGCGGGGAAAGTTTTCCGCCAGATTTAGCGGGGAAAATTTCCCGCCAGATTTAGCGGGGAAAATTTTCCGCCAGATTTAGCGGGAAAAATTTCCGCCAAATTTAGCGGGGAAATTCTACCCATCATGCACCGCGCGGTTACGCCGACGGCGACGGCGACGGCGACGCCGACGGTGGCGACGCCGCTTGCCGGAACGGCGCCCAAGAGCCGCGCTCTCCTGCAAGGACATCGCAGGATCACGGCGCCTTTGATTTGCGCATCGTTCTAGTCGGTGACGGCAAAGGGTATTAACACGACGAGTGCCGTTACGATGCACTTTCAGAGAGCAAGTCGTCTGCTTCTTTGCCAGGGGATGTTGTGGTGACTTTAGAACGCCGAGCTCTGATTGGATCCGATTGAAAAGCTAGTGGGTAGACCTCAAGGCAAGCTGCCTTGAGGTCTACCAGCTATCTTCAATCAAGCCAATCAGAGCTCGGCGTCTCCTGACGTCACCACAACCCCTGCAAAACAAGCAGACGACTTGCCCTCCGCACTGGCTCCATCCGAACATGGCATCGTCTGAGGCACGTAGCCAGGATTTTTGTTTCCGGGGGGGGGGGCCCGCCCATGACAAAATGTTGTATGAGGGGAGGGGGGGAGAGGAGGTCCCAGCAAAATGGAAGATTTCGGGGGGGGGGGGGCCCGGGCCCCATGGGCCACCCCTCTGGATACGTGCCCGCTTCATGCAACACTGCGCGCGGCGGACGCTGGGAACCAGTTGGCCACGGAGCGGAGTGGCATGGTTTCGGTTTCGATCAGACAGCCACTGTCTCAAACCCCTGCAGCCAAGCACGTGAACTTCCAAGCCTGCATAACTTTTCTTCACGCGCATGCGAACGTGCTTGCACGACAGGAGCACCAGCAGGGACGTTGCAATACATCGTTCTACATTTACCTACCTTTGCCCAAAATCCGGCACATCGGGAACCGCAAAAACAGTGCCGAATGTTTTTTTTCTCGGTATCTCTCGGCAACGCCTACAGTATTGTGCACTTGTAGGAAGTCGCAGCAATAAAAACGGAAGCTGCGTGTTCCGTCACGACACGATGATCACGACAAAATCTGAAACTGAAACCAAAACTAAGTGGCCAACTGGTACCCAGAATTTATTTCGTGCCACCGTGCCACCAGGGGCGCTTCGATTCGGGAAAAGGTCCATTGAAACGGGAGATTTATGCACTGTTACTAGGAAAAGAGATGTAATTCATATTGATCGATTGCTTTTCAACACTCTCTTTCTTTAAATACATTGTTTTTAGGGGCGAAGCTCCTTAGGGTCTAGCTTGTCCATCCGTGCGGCGTCCGTGCTCACATCCATTGCCCTCCCATCTGCCTTCTTAAAAAAATAAAAAGTGTTTGCTCGACAGTTCGATATGATTCGAACCTGTGCGGGGAGACCCCAATGGATTTCTAGTCCATCGCCTTAGCCACTCGGTCACGACTGCAGGGACGAGTAGGGGCTCTGAGATGTGGTAGTAACTCAAGAGCTGGGGATGTCATGGATGAAACGTTGCATGTAGCCGCTCAACGTCTATACAGGAGAGGGCGCTGCGGTCAAATGCGTATATAATAGCGTTGAACTTTGCATGCATTGGCTCAACGTTTGTAGACGAGAGGGCGCTGCGGTCAAATGCTCAAATGCGTATATAACCACGCTCCATACCACATTCTCTTCTCACATGGACCGTTGACTTAAAGGGGCCCTGCAACAACGTTTTGACTGGTTTTTAATTTGTACCGAACCTGAGCGCACTGAACGTAGTAACTTAATGAAACTTTTCTTTTCTCAAATTTCGCTTTATTTTAAAAGTTATAGGCAAATTACGAATTACAAAAACAAGCAAAAAATAACCTCCTTCATGACGTCGTAGGTCCTCGCTTGAGTGGCCGTGAACTAGAGGAGAGGTAGTGAGCTCATCGAGCGTTCGCGGCTGCCGCACTCCGTGTCGACGGCTCGAGAGGGCGCCACTAAAGCATGTGTTGGATAGGCTGTATGAAGCGGGCGGTCAGGGCGGCTCGCATTGCCTTTGCTGCGCGATTAAAGACTGTTTCGGCATAACACTTCATTGGCCACAAACGACAGCAAACACGGGGTAAAGATCAGTTCAGAACGGGAGCCACTTCGCGCTGCCATACCGCCGAATGGCCAAATCGCCAGCAGGGCCCGCGCCGAAGGCCTTCGGAACGCTCGGAACCGGTCTCGCTATACGACCGCAGCGCCGCCGCGTACACCCGGGAACTTTCTGCGCTCGCCGTTGGTCGGTGCCTCATCCCACTAGCCCTTTCTAGTATGCGCCGTTTTTTCCGCCGCTTGGTGGCGGGTATGTCGACGGGTCATTTCTTGTTTCCGTACTTTATAAACTGCATTTGTTTCTTTTCTGATCTAAAATACTGAACAAAAACTACTTTCATACATAATTGAAACGGTTCGCGACACTTATATTTTGTATCTCGACTAAAAAAAAGCTTTTAGCGGCTCTGACCAGTAGTAAGGCCAGGACCTAAGACGTCACATTTTGCGCGCTTTCGGTACCGCGGGTCGCCCTCGTCGGTGGAGGAGGTTGCCGCGTCGTCCGGTTAAAATATGACGCACTGATATTTCGTTACTCTCTCCGTGCCCGCTGGCTTGCCCGAACCCCAAGAGACGTGGAAACCGCAAAAAAGGTAGACGCTTAAATATGATTGCGGGACCCTTTAAGCGGTGGAGATGCGTTCACGGCTTCTAGCGGATCCAAGCTGATCCGCTAGAATAACCACTGCTCTGCATTTCACCGACCATAAAGCAGTAATAATGAAGTCGAAACGCAACCCGGAACTCAGCACTACCTATGAGCGACAAAAATCAGCATCCATCAGCACTACCTATGAACAATAAAATCAGTATCATCAGCACCACCAGAGCTTCGCCCCAATCAACATCATTCGCCACGTGGAGATGCGATTAATTTTATTTCTGAAGGTTTTGATAGGTATAATTGCCTGTCTGTTTCTTCCATTCCACACTACAATTTGTTTTCTTTCTTAAGATTTTTTGTGCTCGAACGGACAAAAAATCTTGAGAAATGAAAAAAAGAAAAACAGAGGCTATATTAAGACATATATTTTTACAAGTAAATTAAACGCAAAATTCGCAATTTTTTTAGCCCTACATTTGGGATATAAGGAGCGTCTATATCTCTCTAGTGAGGCAATTGGAAGAGCCAATCGAAGCAATCGACGGATGCAGAGATTAAAAATTTATTAAGAGCTAAAAAACAACAACAACAACAACAACAACAAGAGTTTGCGCTGTGCACTGAACGTGATGGTTCACCATGCGCAGTGCCACGGCGCAGACTGTCTCTTGTGGTCTAAAGATATTATCAGCTTCGTGATTCGCTCAGCTCCCTCCTAAGATAGCAGTGCTTTGAGGGAAAGTAGACACTCCAGGTTTCGCACAGTATAGAGCCGAGATAGAAACATTACACTACGCGGGAAAAAAGATAAATAAAAGCGACCAGAATTTGCACTTACTCGTCTATTGGCGAGCTGGGAAAAATCTTTGACAAGTATCTGCTTCACAATCTCTGGGTCGGACACCATGAGTGCAGGCTTCAATCCTTCGTAAGCGCTGTAACCATGCATGTTCTCGTGGGTTATCAAGATACAGCGAAGCTTGCATGCAGATTGCACTCCGGAGAAACGTTCAACCTGACGCAAGCTTGGCAATATGCTATGCGGGCCAAACTTGGGCCTAACGCGATTTTGCTCCAAGTCGTTAGTGAAGTACTTTTCGTTGGCTCTTCTCTGGCCTCACACTGACTCGCCACATCATTGCCGAAGTTCCATACTCGAGCCAAAGATGCCACGTTATGAACTGAGAAAAAAACCAGCATTGAAGCCTAAATCAAGCAGTTGTTTGACCACTGTCAGACAACCAGAGGGTAAGCCTAAGCCTAACCCTTGCACTTGTTTGGGGGTTTAGACCGCACGATGTCAGACGACAGTCAAACTACCCGCAGTGAAGCATAACTTGTTTGGAGAAATAGGAGCAATATATTTAGGCTCGAACCAAAGAAGGTCGAATGTGGCTCTATATACTTGGCTCGTTCGGGCTTTTCATTGGGGCCCTAAATTTCCCGACAGAAGCCACATTTTGGCCCAAAGAGCCCGCGCGTACACGCGGACTGGCGGGCACATCTTTGCGTGGCGAACGGGTGCAATACCTACCCGAAGACCCTTCCGTAATCTTCCAGGTTTTCCATGTCCAACTGGGGAACAGGCTGTGAGTAAAACGAGGAGAGAACGAACGAATGTCAGAATTTGTGTGGCGTCACCTTCCCCAATATGAACATTGGCCAATGACTCCTTTATGAACGCACGGCGTGGCTTGATACGTTAATAATAATAATAATATTCATTTTCACAACAATATTATACCCTTATCCGAGATGCCAGGACCTGCGTTGCTCAAACGTATCCCCCGTAATTGTAGCATACGTTGTCGACATTTGTCGCTACGAAACATTATGCATCCTGAAACCGCGCTCAGGCTGCTAATACATCGTACAAAGTACAGTCGTCAGTAACTGTCAAAGGCATAAGTTCCTCCCTTGTGTGACACTTGTCATACAAAAAAAAGTATCTGCAGACATATCCGAAGCATACTAATGAAGCCAAACATGCTATAGACCAACTCAACTCTCTGACGTCCTGCCACTGCGGTGCGCTGCTGTCGGTACTGCGCATGCGCAGACGCTCCTCCTCTCGAATTCGGTTTTCACGGCACGCGCGCAATGCCCACACCTAGCGCGGTCAAAAGCGGGCTTCTTCTAAACACTCTGTTGGTGTATAGAACGTGCACTCGTGTCCTTTTGTAGGGATGTACAAATCTCGACACTAGCAAAGCGAACACGACATCGGCGCATTTTCGCATTTTACTTCTGAAACAGTATTAGCGAGCACGAAATTGTATCGCTTGCATTATAGAACTAAGTTGAGCTCTTTTCCGTAGCAATAATAACGTGGATGACATCCCTTGGTTTCAAAGAGAAAAATCTGGAAAAAACCGGCGATCGCTTCTGTTCGCGCTAACAGTGTCGCGCTCTGTACGAGCAGTGGGACCACAGCTTTGGGTATAGGACACAAGGGCCCTCTCGGCAAAACGTGAGACTTGTACTTGCCATGCGTAAAACCTTCAGCATTACTCGGATGCACTGGAAGAATGGAGAATCTGCACGACATTTTGCTTCTTCCAGTAATCGGTGTTTCGGGTGAGGTACCTGATGCAAGAAAAATTGTACGTGTGAGAAAACAATAACAGGAAAAAAAAAGAAACAGCGAGCACTGGCACGGTACGTGCCTTCATCTTTAACATGTATCAAAGTTTCATATTCTATCACGCTGCGTTCCACTAGAAAGGACAGCGAAGGAAAATTCACGGGAGAGCCATGCTTTCAGCCTGCCTAGGTCCCTATAGTGGGTCCATGCAATGATATCAGCTTGAGTAAAGCTACCTGTTTTCCGGGGTATAGTCTCCAAAAACAAATTAAGGTTTGAAAAAAAAGTCTACTTGGACAGTTTGCACCCGGTGACTACTCCGTTTCATACTTAGTGTAACGCTGTCAAAGCTACACGCGCGAGCGCGTGGCTTCATCTATCTATGGTTTTCGGTTTGCGCGAGAACGCGTGCAAATGATCAACAGAGATCAAGCACCTCGCGCCAAAAGCTTTGACAGCGTTGCACACTGGGTATGAAACAGAGTATAGTTAGTCTGGACTCTGGTGTCTAGTCCGCACGTTAAACATTTTCAGTAACAACACGCCTTGCATAAAAAAAAAGTTGGTTTTATACATAAATTATTATTGATATAATTTGTCATCCTCAAATATAAGTCACCTCTCATTATGACAACCGATTTGGGAAAAAAAAAGTATCGTACAGAGAGCAACTGCAAGTTGTCCGTGCTGCGTAAATTTTCCAACTTTAGAACACGTAGAGCCCGATGACTCTAGTCCCAGAATCTGCTACTACATGCTTTTGCTCGTAGCGTTTTGCTTAATTAGCACGAATGGTTAAACGAAGTATTTATTGGTTGATTGATTTATTGATTGTAACATACCCTCGAGCGCTGAAGCATTGTAAAGGGGGAGGGGTATAGGCAACAAAACAAAAAGATGCGGCGTGAAATACAGGCATAACAAATACTCTGATTGGCAAAAGTTGAAAGCAACATCTGCTACGGACAAAATAAACAAAAGGAAATGTCTAACGTTGGCTCATGGGAAAGCAGTGATTCCGAAAACATTTACAGGAAAATAATACAATATAATTTCTTACGGAACGTTGACCACAATGCAAATTGTACTTTGTAATTGTGCATGAACCGTTCTTATCTATTGCTTACGTTTGTTTATGAAAACGACGCGTGTATCTACTTTGACGAGGAGTCTGGGTTATACAGCATGTTAACTAAAGTTAATAAAAAAGCGATGAAACATTTTTTTTAACTTTTGCTATATACTACTTAGAATCACTCCCTAACGTTAATAACCGAATAAACTTGCCTTAGTTTCCTTTTCTAAACAATGGCAGTCGCGAAAAAAAAAAATTGAGAATATGAGCATCAGTTTATCCCCTCGACTCCGGAGCACGGTGACTCGGAGCTAGACCAAGAGGCCCCGTGGCCTGGTGCCTATATGCCGCCAACGTTAATCATATCCCCGCTTTGAGGTTGGCAAAATAGAAAACACGCGCTGAGCTCCAGGCATTGTTGAGTTTTGTCCGGAGGCCTTCAAAGTTACGAGCCGAAGTCGAGCGCTCACGCAGTTTTCGTGTCCAATCATGGCCTCCGAGATTTTTCGCGCGCTCGTTGCGCTCCTCAGGCTATTGGGGGATCGGTGGCCGGGTGGGCTAGCGCACACCAGCTCGGAGCACGTGGAGCGAAGCTCGCTGCAGAACCCAGGGATCCTGGGTTCAATCCCCACCCCTGCCCGTTTCGATCTGGATGAGCATCGTACCGGCGTGCGGTCGTGTATCATTACTGCGTGATGCACGTTAAAGACCCCAGGCTAGCGGTTGTACTGCTCTTGTACATATTTCTCATCTACAGCTGGGAGCCTGGTCGCCCGTTGAGGCAGACCAAGTTCTGGGCTGTATAAACATACACACAACCCAACCCAACCCCTCAGGCTATTGCATTCGCCGGTATACCGACTGTTGCTGGGCGTTTGGTGGCGCTTGCAACCAAACCAAACAGTACAAAGGTGCATTTTAAATTAAATACATGCGTTATCTTATCAAGACGTACACTTTTCAAGCGCCAAGAGCACCGCTTATTTTTCGGACAACCAAAGCTCGAGGGGAACAGGCCCTCTCGTCACAGTCAAGTCGTCATAAGGAAACTGGTCATAGGTGAACTGGTCAAAGAGGGCATCTCGTTCTAGGTGAACCCGTAGTAGGAAAAGTGGTCGCAGTGACCTTCTCGTTCTTGGAAGGTTCGTCACAAAATGTTTTTTAGAGGGGGGGCTTGAACCTGAAAATTGGTCGCATCCAATTTGTCGCAGTTTCATACTTGGCCTCTCCTTTTGTTTGTTTGTGAGGGCGCGCTTGAGGTCGGCTTTTCGGTGCAATCTCTACTTTCGGCGTCATTTTGTTATTAGACCCTCTTTGGAAGCTCTGCTGAGGTCGGAACTACTGCGCAATGACAAAACAGGGTTCACCCTGTGGTATACGGACCTCCGAAACAGAATGCTAGGAAGCGTAGCAGTTAGGTTTCGTCTTTGGGGGCGCCTTCTCTATTCTCTGCCTCTACTCCAAAGGTGTTTTTTTTTAAGCGGCTTTGAATACGTATATATATAGGGGCGAAATTTGCGGACCTTCAGATAGCACGACCGCGTTTCGTAAAATGGAGCTAACTACAAACCCAGTGTGGTGCTCCCATGCTTCTATGCGAAGGGTATTCTGTATACGCGTAGCCGAGAAGACCCCGACGCAGTGTACTGGGTCTGTAGAGATAAAAAGCTCATTGCAAGGCCAAAGTCCCACCCTCAGATGCCCTATGACGACTTGCCCTACTTGGCGAGTTTACCTATTACGAGTTCTCCTAGACCTAATAATTTGGCGTTTCAGAGTGGTTGTTATAGTCGGTCATGGGCTAATGAGTTTGCTTCCTTGAAAGCACGAGCGCGCACGCCAAACCAAAGCCATGGGGAAGCCAATGCGCGCGTTCTCAGGTACGGCCCAGCGTCAATATTAACAAACCAGCACGTACGTGTTCGTAGCTTCGGAAAGCGAGGAAAGCACGCGCCATACGCGACGGAACTCTCGAAATGACAGCAGTCAGGAAGCGTTTTCTTTTTAAGAAAAATCTATGTAAGACTATGCTCCTGTTTTTTTTTTTAATTTTTAGTTGTGAAGTATAATTATTCTTTGTCATCGGCTATCGAAGCCGAATCGCAAACGCAAGATCGGCCAAAAGGTAAATTGTGACAAAGTGGACCAGTGCCCAGTTGCCCTCTGTTACGACTTCCCCGTGTACGAGATGCCCTAATGACGACTTGACCCATTTGACGAGTTTGCCTATGACGAGTTGGCTGGCGACGAGTTGGCTTGTGACGAGTTCTCCTAGACTCCAGCTCGAAGAACTACGTCGCGCCACGAATGAACCATGCGCAAAACTTGCTTTCTCAGTGAGGGGAAACGGGTATAGGTGACACGGCACGTGCCTTCTTTGTAAAGTTGGGCATACAGATGCGTGGGGGACCAGATAGAAAAGACACCAACATATAATACATTAAAACACGAGATGTTACTCACGCAACGATGGTGGCTTTTGGAGGTGATCTACGCGCTAGCTATAAATTAGGACAATGTTTGCTTGGTATTGGATGTAAAACGCGCTTGTGATCTTTTTTTTTCAACATCTAAATCTTTGTACGATGAGAGAATTCCGTATAGAGCTGTGAAAATACATGACTCTACTCCTATTAATATAAGCTGCTTTTGTTTCTTTTAGAAGAAAACAAAAGTTTTCTTAGAAAAAGAAAAGAAGAAAAACCGTGTTAGGCTACACTGTTTGTGTCGGTGAGTTGTATGGCCAGAGGAACATAATATAGAAAATTAATCATTACGAGACGTCGAATAAGTAACTAGAATGTGCTAATTAACGTTTAGTGGTTGAAAATAAACGAATGGCTTTCAATCAGAAACTTGCTCAGCGTCATCGAAAACAACTAGATCAGTAATTAAAGAATACCTGAAGCACGTGGAAAGCACAAGGGTGTGGCTCAAAAGTGTACCACTCGTGGAGCAGGTGCAAGGCTTTCCATGCGAAAATGCGCCCGCGCGGTTTTTCCGTCTCCTATCATCCACGTACTCTCATCGCCACGGCCTGCGCATTAAGTATAGATAATTTTGATATACAGTCAAAGAAAGCTCGTGCTCTATAATTCGTTCAATGGAGGTACATTTATGACTTGCGAAAACAATCCGTGACGCCGTGGTATGTTGTGCATGATTTGAAGGGTCCCCGTCGCGAGGGATGAAGATAACCACCGTTAACCACAAATTCACGAAGCAATTATCTTTTCGACACGAGCGATAAGCAGGATGTTGGTGAAGCTGCTATGATTAGACAGCGCGCATTCTTGAAGTCATCGTTGCCACAACGTGTCTTCGAGCTCGGCCGCTACCTAGGGAAAAGCCGTAACATCATCGTCATCATTATCGTTGTCATCAGGGTATACTGTCGAGCTATTATAACTTTCGAGTGTAGGCCGACATCTGTGTTTGTTTGCCTCAAGTCTCCTTTTCTGTTTCCAAAACTACCTGATGCAAAATTTTTATTTTAATATTTACTACCTTGGTATTTGTTTTATCTCTCACAAACTCTTTCTCTCTACTCTCCCTTCTTCTGTTTTTCTGGAAAGATTAATTAAGCCTATGAAGTCTGGAGGAAAAAATATGAAAATAAACCCTGCGAGAACAGAAGCAGCACATCCAGAAATAGCCAAACGTCGATAATGCGCACGAGACAAGGGCAACGAGATGGTGCGCATTTTCGAAAGAACAGAATGTTCACTAGGGCCATTTCAAAACGATAAGGGTCATTATGATCCTCTGACGTGTGCTTGCGGCTAATCTTGAATTATGTTTTCCTTGTGTATTTACTTCCTTTTGAAACGAAGTCGACTAATATTTTTTCTAGTTCTTGTTTCTTGTCGTGCTCTATTTCTGTGCCCTCTAAAAAAATAATAACGCTTAAAATTTCAACGCTGGTATTTCCGTGCATAGAGCTGGGAGGACTAATCACGGCGATCTACTGCTCAAGGCTAAGACAATGAGATACTTAACGATCATGATAACAGCATGCTGCGGTCTGACATTAATGCTATCTACCAGTGGTGTGAAGTATGGTCTATGACTCTTAATACTAACAAATGGAAGATGAATGAGTGTATCTCGCCAGACACATGAAACTCACAACTACTTTCTTAATCAGGCTCAGCTGGACACGGTATCTTCTTACAAATACTTAAGTGTACGTATAACTTCTAACCTCTCGTGGAAAACACATGTTCAGTATATCACTTCTAATGCTAACCGTATGTTAGGATACCTCAGGCGTAACTTTTCATTAGCACCTGTTTCTCTCAAGCTAATTTATTTTTTTTTTTATAAAACTCTAGTTCGACCGAAGTTATAATATGCAGCCTTTGTCTGGGATCCCGGACAAGCCACTATCATCACCGCGTTGGAGCCATTCAAAATAGATCCGCTCGTTTTATTCTTTCTAATTATCATTATACATCTATAGCGTCACTTCTATGAAATCAACTTTGTCACTTCTGCCCCTCTTCCTGCGACGTAAGCTTTCACGCCTCTCTTTATTTCGACAAAATTTATTTTTATAACTCTGTGCTTCGCAGACAGAGTAATCACCTCGTCCCTTTTATATTTCTGCTCGTCATGATCATCAGCACGAAGTTGAGGTACCTATCGCTATCACATCTACATTCCATTCTTCTTTCCTTCCTCGCACATCCCTCAACTGGAACCACCTTCCCGGACCAATTGCATCCATCACAAACACTGTACTTTTAGGTCTGCTCTAACCAATCATTTTTCTGTTGAGTGTAAATATACTGTACATTGTTTTGGGGGGGGGGGAGGGATCCCAACTTTGCTGACTCCCCTCTGTAATGCCTTCGGGCCCTGAAGGTCAAGCAAATAAATAAATAAATGACGAGGCTAGGAAATTGGGCTTCATCGAATTACGCTTTCCAGACGTCTGCTCTCATGCCAAGTTCAGGGGCTTCTAACGCAATCACAAACGAAGAGTTCGCACTAAGGAGTCTTCGTAGATCGTTTCCGCAGTCCCGCGACGTTTTCCGCAAATTGCTACGAGATCCGAAACTCTGCAGGCAAGGCTAGCACTGCGCATGCGCAGTAGTGGGATCTTCGTTCCGGAGAGCGTAACGGAGGTGGGAAACGGTCTACGAAAACTCTCTAATAACACGACCGCCCGCGCTTTCGCGAGAAATACATGCAACATCACTATAGCCGTGGCGGTTCCCTTCCTTATTTTATTTTATTTTTCTAAGCGGATTTACCTTTAAATGAACGCCGATGCTCGTTGCGGTAGGCGGGCCTCATTTCATGATAACGACCATTAAGAAACGCAGGCATTCGATTATCACCAGAATGCGTTCTACTGCAGCAGACGAAAATACGACAGCACGCCGAAGGCGAAACATTTTGGAAAATGGTGTACGTCAGTCGAACGCCAACTCTATCCGCACAAGTAGAGACGCGCGAAAACACTCACATGTACAGCAGGACCAAAGCAGTGGCCAATAAAATAACCCAGTCCGGCAATCCGAAGAATCCCAGAAGACCCATGATTGTTGTTGCTGTCAACGAGTCGTGCGAGTCGCGCCAGCGGCGCCGCCGCTTCTTGATGGCCGGGCCGACATAGTGTGCCTACATCTGAGAGCGTTGCTCCAACTGCTCGAATCGAGGTCACGTGGCTTATGGGCTGCGTGTGCAATGCGAGGTACAGGAGGGGACCGAAAGCGTCGATCGTCGTCTCAGGCGTCGTCTCAGCCTTTACCCTATGCCCTCTACCCCAGCCATCCTCCTTGCCACACGAAAACCCACGCATGCGCACCAGCAAGGAAGGTGTCCGCCATTAAATTGCAAGCGCTCTCCACGATTTCAGTTGCTTCCTCCCTTAAATCCAGGCTCTTTATAGCTAACGATTGAACCTGACGGCTTAATACGGCGTGTGCGGGAGTTGCTCTGACCTACCCTCAACACGATCCCATCGGTCCGGCGAGACAACGTAGCGGGCTATTTTTGTCCAGCGGGAGTTGTCGATGTACACACACTAGAGTATTCGGATGTCGAGCGAACGAGCGCGGCACGGACCTCTCCTATCTGGTCGCCCGTCAAGGACAGTGGATGGGGCGTGGGTTGAGTCTGTCGTCGCCTAGCGACGCGAGTCACGAGTGAGTTGCCCTTGGAAATAATTGAGGAAAACAGAAAAGCGCGCATCTATCAGATAGCTTTTAGAGTCCCGCGTTTTGAAGAACTCCGATTACAAATGAGAAGGATCGTGAGCGTCCCCTCTCTTCTTTTCTTTTTTTTTGCTGTTGCTTGTTTTGCTCTTTTTCTTTTGATATACAAAACATTGTCTCCCATACTCACTTTGAAAGTGTACACCAGCATACGATTTTGTTTTCTTTCTTCATAACTCAGGATCTACACCGCTTTTTTATTAACACAATTCTAAGTAATAAAGCTGTCTCCCACTCTCACTTTGAAAGGGTACACCAGCGTGTTTTTTTTAATATTTTCTTTGTACACGTCGTTTTTTATTTTTTATTAACACAATCTATAAAGAAAACGAACAGATGTATTCTAGACCACAAATTTGCTCGTCCGAAACAATGCTTCATTGTTCCATATCAAAAAGTGTCAAGCAAAAGATAGTAATTACAAAATGATGTAGAATGATTCATTACGTTTACTTTTTTATTTAACGTTACATTTTTTTATATAAAAAACAATAGACTGTCGAATACTGTCGTTGACTGTTTGAAAGACGCGGGGCGTGACGAGTACTAAGCATCTAATTATCTCTCCACAGCCATTCAGGTTGTATGCAGCATTGGCCGAGAAGAACGTTGGAGGACCAATCACGAAGTAGAAAGGTAATAGGCCATGCCCAGGGTTTCTTAAGCTCTCAGTAAGTTAATAAAAACAACAAGCGACTTAAAATGTATATATTTAGAAAATTTGCATTGAGAACTGGCGGGAGTTTGGTCGAACATTCGAGAAGCTGCTATTCTGACCCATGTTGCAAAAATAAATAGCCAGTGGCTAAGTTTTTTTATTTTTTTCCATAAATAATTATTAACAACTCATGTTGCAAAAATAAATAGCCAGTGGCTAAGTTTTTTTATTTTTTTTCCATAAATAACTATTAACAACTCTAACATTGATCCTTACTTTATGGTCTCAAACGCTTCAAAACCGTGTAATAAAACCGCAAAAAAAAAAAGAGAAGAATTCACCGGGAGGAAAATGCATATAACGGCGAAGGCAACTGTTTAAAGATCCGCATCCTTGTTCCCCAAAACGGGGAAAAGGGGGGGGGGGTACTTGCTTCTTTTCTTCATGAGAGATAGCTGGCGGAGACATTTTGCAGACATTTAGAGACGTTACGAGATGCATGTCTGCAAGAACTAATAATGACATTACAAAATATGTTTTTTTTTACGACGATTGTAAACGCGCCATGCAACTGACATTGAAATATAAAACCTCTCGGAGGTGTCAGCTGCGAAGGCATCGGCCGTCTACTGACTTTTCATGGCCAAATTCCAGGAACACTTTGTGTAATGAAAAGGTTTCAAGAAAATATCAAAACTTTAATTGATTTGCGTTCTATGATACCCAGGCACATAAGGTCATCGGACGATCTCTCGTCAAAAAAAGCAAAAAATTATCATTTTTAATGTGACCCATAGGATTCAATGAAAAGAAACTACAGAGCTGTGGAATAAAAGCTATACGCGTCCAAAGGTTTAATTACTGCTTACAAATATTTTATGATTGTCGTCTAAAATACTTCTGGGAACATTGCGATGATTGTTCATTTCATTTATTGTTGGACATCCGCAAGGCGTTGATGTGGGAAAAAGTTGGGGATGTTAGATGCGACAGCATTAAAAAAATCAGGCGACGTCCGTAGCTCGAAAAAAATCCCGGGCTTTATTTTTGGAGAAGTGATTAGCGTGGTTGACTTGAGGATACAAAGCATCACGGCAGTCAAGACCTTGAACTGATTCACTCCCTGCGGCATCACCAAGCCAATGCTGCTGAATTCTGTATTGTTGTCTGTCTTGAGCAGTCAAAGCTACCAATGAAACTCACCGGTATTTACAACAGAATAAAGAGGCGATTAACGTGGAGTACTGTTGGACATCCGACCGCGTCACGCATAGACGCGTATATTTACATGACGGAGGAAATCCCACTGGCCAAACAGTCAGTCGGAACTTCAGAAGACCATAGGGAGTGCAAGTTTGTACGCTCACCGCTCACCTCGTGCATTTCTTTACCCCCGAGATGAGGCTATACGTGCTTCTACTCCTCCCCCCCCCCCACCCCTCAGCGTCCCCCGAGCCTTCTCTCTGTTGACCTTAAATTAACGAATTAACGTACGGTGCCCCCCCCCCCCCCCCTTCCCGCCCTTGCGTTCCGATGCACCAAAAACGCGCTTTCGAACACTTGCTCGGAGTATAGTCAATGACCTCTCTAGAAACGCAGGGTGTTTCCGGTCCGAGCATCTTATCGATACGGAGCCAATGAGATTAAGGCATCAGCCGATAAGGACGCCAAAGAACGAATCACGTGACTATAATAGGCCCCGCCCAGTGTTTCTGAGGCTGCCAGTGACTAAACCGAGTATAACATGTAGACATTCCTGTCAATGATGCGGAACTAAATGCTCCGAGGGCTTTTATTGATACAGAGAAGGATCGGACAAACGACATGCATTCCTAAAAGTATAGAAATCGATTGATGGCTAAAGGGCGATCCCTAGACTGGCATTTAGTTGTAAGCGACAGCCTGCGTCGCGTCTGCGAGTCAACGCTGACGAATTCCGATTGTCCAGTCTTCTGCGTTGAGCAGGCCGATGCCCCTTTGGAAAACCATTGGCACCTACACAAGAAAAACAGAGCAAACCAGAGGAAGGTTAATTAGTGCCTTAATTAGGTAAAGCAATACTTCGCGCGGTATATTATGCCCTGGTCAGTGAAAGCCGCAGAATAGCCCAAAAT
>JAZHYW010049052.1:0-13276 GCA_037355805.1 Ixodes ricinus | reverse complement strand
AAGTAAAACAGAGTTGTAAAGTAATAATTTAACTTTTTGTAGGAAGTATGGAGCTGTGGATGCCACAATCGACTGTCTGTTAATCTAAATGTAACGCAATCGATCAGTTTATTCAAGGCAAATCCTCCGTAAACAACACTCCAAGGGTTTTAAACGAGGTGTGATTGAATAATGCATGAGTTGTATAGAACCTGTTTCGGAAAAATTACTTTATTTCTCGGGTGAGAAAGGACTGCCTTGGTTTTTGCAGTGTTAATCTTCAGAAGTTCTCGACGCCCATTTGTGCACTTTTAACAAAGTATGATTTGCTGTAGTTTGTTATCTTTCCGGAGTAAGAGAAGATCACTCACAATTGATAAAAAAGATAGATGACGTTTAATACGATTAAGGTGGCCACTGGGCCGAGTTGAAGCTCACTGTCGCCACACAGGCGTTTCTACGCTGTCGCCACACAGGTGTCTTCAGGCGAGCGAGAATGCACACACACTGAGTCGTAGGGTCGTAGGTCCAGAGAGAGGTCTTTTCTGCGGAGGCCCCCGGCCCCGCCTGGTGTCAGCCGTCTACGTGGAATTTGATTCGTGAGAGCGGCCTCGGTGCCTCGCTCGGCGGTTGGACTTCGCACGATGGCTGAAACGCTGCCGGATAGGGTCGCTTACTTGTGGGAAAAGACTACAAGTTATAAGCATCATCGGGTTGTCTCATGAGGGAAAAACAGGTTAGTATCATCTGCGTATATAAAAAACTTTGCGTTCAAAATAATGCGTGTTTACATCATTATTATAGATATTAAAATAAGGGGCCAGAAATACTTCTGTGCGGAACACCCGAGAGAATAGGTTTTACTTCTGATCAGCGTCCATTTATGTTAACGTATTGATGCCTGTACTGTAAATAGGAACTAAGCAGAGAAAGGGCGAGTCCTCGCACACCGTAGAGCTCGAGTTTACGTAAGGTAGTATTTTGTTGATTTAGCAGATCAAAAGCCTTAGTGAAATCAATGAAGACCCGAGTACAATTTTTTATCCTTCAATGTTCAGTAAAATTATATCATTTTTGAGTAAGTAACGCAGATTCAGTAGAATGATATTTATTGAAGCCGCATTGACTAGAGTGCAAATACATCATGTTTATTAAAAGATACTGTCAAACGGTTATGCATATCTTTTTCAATACTTTTGAAAAGGTAGGTAGGATATAAATAAGCCTATAGTTAACATAGACCACTTTTTATTACCTTTTTATATATAACAGACACTTTAGCGACTTGCATACGTTTTGGCAACACTCCCGTTTCTAAGCTAAAGGTTGAAGATATCTGACAAACAAGGAACTATCAGATCTATTACGTGTTTGATAGGGCGAACCTGAATGTTATCACAGTTCGAACTACAGCCTATTTATTAATTGTTTGTACTTCGATAGTACCTTAGCTTCATCCGCAGGGGCTAAGGAAAACTGAGTTAGCTGTTTATGAGCTTGGAAGTCGAAGAAGCTTCTTCACACGTGCTGGAAACTATATGGTATCAGAAATATGTACGGAGAAGTCATTGAATTGGTTGGCTAGTTCTAAGCTACTAAATTGGCAATCACCCATTATAAGCGTTTCAATTGGTTTTGGTCACTGCATTTCAGTTTATTACTTAATTAATTTTTGTCAAGTTATTTCAGTGTTACCAGAAGTGGAAAGACATGAACCTTCAAGACACTCTGCTTTTGTAGAGCGCAGTATTTTTGCTAATTTGTTGCGAAAAACACTTGAAAACCTTAAGGTCATTTACGTCCTGAAGATTTTGGAAGTATTTGATATAGGACGCTTCTTATACGAATATCTTTGTACAACTTCAGGGGTTATCCATGGATTACGTATTTTTTTGGATAATCTCAAAATCTTATACGGAGACGTGGTGAGGCGTACAAACGCATAAATCCCCTCGAAAAGGCATCGTGCGCTTCATTAGCATCCTTTAAATTAAATGAAAAATTCCCAACTTATGACGAATAGGTTCTTGCCTAGATGCATCTAAACGTTTTGTGGAAATGTCTTGGAAAAAAGCGGTTTCGTTTGCTATCGTCTTTGATATCGTACTTACCCACTACAGAAATAAATAATGGAAGGTGGTCGCTTATCTTGGAATATATAATCCCTGATTTATTGTTTTCAGATACGAAATTTGTAAAAAAGGGATCAATGAATGTCTTGGTGGATGCGGCAATTTGTGTGGGTTCAGGTATTACATTGAGGTATCCGTTTTTTTTAACTACATCCATTTCTCTTGCCATGTTGATATCACATAAGATATCTATATTAAAATCCCGTCCACATATCACTTGGTATTTTCGGTCATTCACAAAAGCCAGAAATGCCTGCAGAAAATCCACGAATACCTTGTATTTTTCACTCGGCGGTCGGTAAAGAACAAAAAAATAGTGTTTTTTGTGCGCAGAGTTAGCACTACGTAATCTTGGGGTTCGCCACGTAAACCTTGACACAATATCACAGACTATATTATCTTTATAAGCATACACACACCCTCTCTCGACGCGCGATGCGATTAAGAGTGTAGTTACTGTACGTCCGTAACGTAAACGCTCCAGCGTTATCAGTATACCAGGTTTCAGAAAACATTATCACATCAAAGCTGAAGTTCAACTGGGAAAAAAAGGCTTCTGAGTCATCGGTTTTATCTTGTTGCTGACTGTGTGTTGAGGTGAAAACATTTAAAAGAATTCTTCGGTTCATGCTGGAGATAAGATGCAAGCTCAGTTGGAAGAAATCACCCAGATCATTCCATGACAGGAAGAGGGTCAAGCTATGGATTTTTCATAATGGCAGTATGGACAATACTTCAGCGTTTGAGCCATCGGGTCTGATTTCTTATTTTTTAAACATCGCCCATGTTAGCGACTCTCAAACTATCTACCCCTTCATACTTTCGTGCAAAGGTTTTCCAGCCTGATGCCCATATAAACTTCCATCCAACAGCAGCTTTTTCTTCCATGCAGTTGCAGCGCCCAGAAGCCTCTTGTTTGAGCTGGTCGAGTGCTCGTTTCCATACGCAGTCCTGGCTTCCCCACCGCAGTCGAGATCTTTAGTTGTGGACCTGTTCTTAGATTTCTCAATAACTTTATCTCTTTTCCTGCGTTGCACGAAGCGAACAATCATGTTATTTTTTGACGGCTTAAATGTGGGGGCATGGTGGCAATCATCGATGTCGGAGTCCAGTATCGGTTCGTCTAGGAGTGTCCCGACTAGTGAACGCCATCTATTAAAGAACATGGCATTCTTTCGAACCACGGTGTAGGAAGGCTCTTTAGATGTGGAGACTTCTCACCCCGTCGGAACGGCGAACACATCACGTCCCGCACCTCCTTTCCTATTTTTTCCTCCGCCTGCCCCTAGAGGGCGCCAAAACGCTCAGGCCGTCCGGTCGCCCGCCCCTCCGCCGGAACGTGGGCTAAGTCACCCATTGCTTACGCCGCCTCTAATTGTTGCCAACTCTTTTTTTTTTCAATGGTGAATTGAGCATAAAAGAAATGTAAAGAACAAGGATCCGAATTTGGAAATAGCCAAACATTTGAATGAATGCGCCGTCTGCTCTCCAGCCTGGGGCAACGTAAACATTTTAGAAAGGGAAAACAATTCGACATGAAAATATTAGTAAAAAAGATGATCAGGATAAAGACGTCTGCCGAATGCATCAGTCACATGCTCGGTCGCTGTTCCCTCCGAATCGAAGGCGCTCGTAGGTGATTGTCTTGCATGCGGTAGACGCAGACACAACAGACTGCCCATCTGTTCAGGGTCGGATTCTGTCTGGCGTTTTCGTGGAATCCAGACGCCTCCGTGGAAGGCAGACGCTTCTCCGGTTTCGGTCGAACGTGCAAAAGGGTTCGGATCGCATGAGAACACGACAGTACTGCAAAGGAAAAAGCCGAGATGCAAAGAAGCAGTCTCGAGAAAGAAGAAAGAGTCCCGACTGTGCGACTCGTAATGTGGAAAAGAACTACAAAAGCAGCTATAAAGTGTTCATACATTAAACAACGTTTTAACAGCGTTTTTTACATCGATTTTTTAATTTTTTTCGAGTGTGTGATGATATTATTATTCATAATAGAACAGCGCGAATTTTACAAGGACAGAGGAAGGAACTGGACAGGAGTAGCGCTGACTTACAGCTGAAAGGTCTATTATCAGGAAACCACGAAGAAAACATACAACGACACGACTATGGATGGAAATGCGATGAAAATGCGCCTCACAAAATTGGGTGCTATTTGTTACACAATTCTATTGAATTGATTAGAGAGTCGTGTTGTTGTATGTTTTCATCGTGGTTTCCTGATAATAAACCTTTCAGTTGTTAGTCAGCGCTCGTCCTGTGCAGTTCCTTCCTCTGTCCTTGTAAAATTCGCGCTGTTCCATTATGAATACATACCAACTCCCCAGCTATCCTGTTTGATATTATTCTTATACTTATATCAGAAGTGCCATCAATAAGACCGGTTTGCTTTCCTTGACGAGTGTGGTTACTATAAACTTTTGCTGCAATCTGCTACATGCAAATGTAAGTGTAATAACAAAGTGAACCTTTCAAATAACGCTGCTTTCATTAACCTCTGCGTGCAAAACGTGTAACTTCGTGCCACTTCGGCCAGCAGTTCAATTTAGCAGGACTCAAAGGCTGCCTTAAAATGTAAAAGAATAATCACGTTCACTGCCACACATGTTGACAAAAAATTTGTTTTTTAATAGTCCAGTCGAATTAACGGGAATTTGCGAACCCAATGTATATATTTTTTTTAGAAAAGTCATGTGAACGGTGCTTAAAACAATTCAGTTCCGTATTATCCGTTAACAAGGTTTGTATTAATCATTCTTTATTTTTGTGCATTATTTTTTTCTCTTTCGGTCGCACTCAAGTTATCGTTTACCTGCAGGTACAATCAGGGTTTATTCATTTTACAAACGCTTACCGACGATAGTATTGCGCTACTGAGGAAACAAGCGACGGAATGTAAGCTAGGCTAGAAATTATCTACAGGAGAGGGATATTTCTTTTTCACTCGTAGACCGCCGCGTCGGCTGGTATTAGGGAGTTACTCTTGTTTGTCCGTCTGCCATTTTTCGGGTTATGAAAACTTCAGTGTGCTGAGAAAGATGATAGTTGAATGGCCCCACCTACATACCACATCGTACGCGAACCCGTAGCCACCGGAAAGCAAGCGGCACGCCGAGCAGGCAGCCAGGCACAGGCGGCCCGGTACGTTGCCGGATGGCCTGAAACTTACGGCGCCATCTGGGGGTGGCTCCGTGAAGCCAAGCGCGCGGGGTGTCATTATGTGGTCGCGGTGGAGAGCGGAGTCTCTACACCTAAAGAGCCTTCCTTCACCGTGATCTAAACTCTCCATTTGAGGGGAGGTAACTAACGCGGGAGATATTTGGTTCTGGGCACTAAGCAAAATTACACAAAAAAAAGTGTTCCTTGTCGTGTCCTATACATTAACTCCAGCGAAAGCCGATGCACTGAACTGTCTGATACTCATTCTGCTGCACACGGGCTATGCGCAATCACACTGCACTCTGACTGTGACACCTTGTGACGTCACGGTGAGACTTGACATAATGGCGTCACGTGACGTCATGGTATGACGTGCCGGGACATTACGATGTCACGTCATAGTGTAACGTGACGCCATGGCGTCAAATTGAGCGGAAAAATGTTCCCGCAAAGTTTGGCGCAGAAATTCTCCAGTCAGGACGTGCTCAAAACGCGGCGCGAGAGTCCAGTAAGAAACCTCGTCAACAACAGCTGTCACAAAAAAAAAAAAGAGAGAGAGAGAAAAAAAGCCCAAGCTAGTTTGAGCATCCTGACAGGCATCAGGAGTACGGATGTGTCCCGCGGAAAGCAGTCTTTTCTATGTTTTAATTTTGCTTAATTAGTTTTTATTATTTCTAATGTAAGTTCATTTAGTTCCTGTTTGGTTATATATGTTTTATATACTTTAATTTTATTTCTCCCCGCTAAATTTAGCGTAAATATTTCCCCGCTGAATTTAGCGGAAAACACTCCCCACTAGGTTTAGCCGAAACAATCCCCGCAAGATTAAGCGGGAACATTTCCCGCTAAATTTAGCGGAAAATTTCCCGCTAAATTTAGCGAAAAAATTCCCCACTAGATTTAGCCGAAACATTCCCCGCAAGATTAAGCGGGAACATTTCCCGCTAAATTTAGCGGAAATTTCCCACTATGCTTTGTGGAAATATTTCCCCTCTAAATTTAGTGGAAAAATTTCTCCGCTGAATTTTGTGAGCGGAAAAAAATTCCCCGCTAAATTTAGTGCAAAATTTCCCAATAAATGGGAGGGGAGCAGGAGAGGAGGAGGGGCATACTGTCCCCTCCGTACCCTCCCCTCCTCCTCCTCAAGAGCTGCGCTCTAATTCGGCATTACAGGGGATGGGAAACGCCTCTCATTTTTTTCCCCTATAATAAAGTGTGCGGAGTCCGAGGACCTGCATCCAGCAGCGGTGTTCAGGGCGGCACCGCACAAATCGTGGGTGGGACGGCCGCCACACCGCTCGAGTTCCCCTGGCAGATCTCCCTCCACCTCATCCGGCTCCCGAACACCGATCTCGGCCACATCTGCGGCGGTACCATCATCAACAAGCAATACGTGGATACTGCGGCGCACTGCATCGTAGAGTGAGTGGCGCGTTATAGGACGGGATTTCAGATAGATTAAAATAAATTGGCTTCCACCTGAAACGGGACTCAGCCCACGTCCTCTAGGCGACTCGCTGGCAGACGCCGACAAAATCCACCTGGTCTGGGATTTGGTTCCGGAGCCTCTCCAAGGTTAACGGCTAGGGCTCTACCAACTGAGCTAAAAAAAATTGCCATGTCAGTAGAGCAAACGGAACGGATGTTAACGGTCTCCACCAGTCTTGATCATAACCACCGCAGTCGTGAGTGATTTGACATAATGAAATTCGGGAAGTCCCCGAGGTGGGGACTATTTACAGACTCGTATGTCAGGTACCCGGACCAGGCTGTTTTTTTCAGCTGTCACCAGTCGCTTAGAGAGCGCGGGCTACGCTCCGTTTCAGGTAGAAGCCAATTCATTCCATCTTATACCTTCCCCCCCCTCGGAACTCCCTAAACCTCAGTATGTCAAAACGCCTACGTTCTCGTGAAGCACTTGAGAGAGTCGATCACTACAATCAATGAGGTCGTTGAAGCTATCTGTAGACCTAAAAACGTTAGTCAGCTGCGACACTGCACATGCTCGAACTCCATAATCAGTATCACAACGCACACTGTGTTTTTTTGTGTGTTTAAACATATTTTAATTTTCGTACTTCACCGTCTAGATCGCAACGATTAGGAAGTTTTTGTAAACCGTTTTTCGCCCTCTGCTACGCCCTCCGCGACGGAGACACCGCTATCACGCATGCGCGTCGCTAGCCTTGCCTGCAGAGTTTCGGATCTCATAGCGGGTTGCGGAAAGCGTTGCGGGATAACGGAAAGAATCTACGAGGACTCCCTAGCGGCTCACTCATGTGCTTTACGGGAAGGTGGATGCTCAAGAGTTTTCAGTGAGCAGTATAACCCTTCTTTGAGAAGTTGCATTCTTCAGATCGTTTTTTGCCTTGTGTTAGACAGTGCTAGAATTTTTCTTGACCCGACATTTGAACCTTGACAACAGCTGCTATTTTTTTAGCCGTAGTCAAAGAAGGAATGAAGATTGAGTATTTGCTACTCCAGCCCGCTGCTCGCCCTCTCGCGGAAAAACGAAGAACCAGAAGCGCGGGGCTGGGCGAGAAGTTCGGCTTCGACAGGAGATGACATACAAGGCTTGTATGTCATCTGACGGAGCCGAGCCTGGAGCCTCTCGGCGAAACTGTCGTAAATATTAAATAAACTTCCTAGTATGGTAACTCCCAAAGTACATATCTTTGACACGCACACACGCGCGCACACGCACACACACATACACACACAAACACGCACACATATATATACATATATAATCGAAACAATGCAGTAGAATGAACCGTATTTGATCGAATGAATCAAAGTTTTACCAAACCGCCGAAAGTCAAAATCAACGGCATACGGCTATGAGAAAGTGCCCGTGATATGCAATACTTAACTGAGTTACGATCCTTCAAAAACTGAGTTACTTCAAACTTCAGACGACACTTCAAAAACTGAGTGCTAGATGTGAGTTAAGACACATCCATATCGTATAAAAACAATTTTTGAGTAAATATTAAAAAAGGTAAGTGTACTAATCAAGAAACAAACGTTAGTACAAAACCACACAAGTAGTTCTGCTATTCATAAAAAGAAAACGCGACTTGGATGCATTACAAGTCAAGAAACTTGTAATGCCTGGCGCCATGTCTTTCAGGATATAAAAAGTTTGACTTTTTTATTGTGTGTTCAGTTCTGACAAATGGATGTCACATTTTACACTATGACACTGATGAAGAATTGGCCATTTATTTGCAAAACGAACGAAATACGTGGCCGGCACACAGACGGGACATTTGCACCACAAACAGGAGCATTATCACCGCTGCCACCGGTATTACGGTTGGAGCCGTTAGATCGTCGCTTCTGGGAGACGATAAGAGAAGTCAGTATATTTTACTTTAGTAGAAATGTGGAAACCTATCGAACTTCCAGAGCATACTGCAACTTTCTGGCTTTTGATTCATTTGTTTGTTTGTTTTTCAGTGGCTACAAGTCTCCTTCAAACTATATCGTTGTGATTGGAGACCAAAACCTCGACACGGTAGATCCCTACGAGCAAAGAATCGCAGTGGTGAACGTAAGAACTCGCCTTCTCTGCACCTTGCATGCTTAGCTCTAGTCAACTTCGAAATACCAAAGACAAATCACCCAGGTTAAACCTCGAAATCTGGCAAAACTTAGAAGGTCCATCCATACAACTTCCAGATGTATGTCTCGTAGCGCAAACAGATTGCTTTTTGTTAGAGCGAGGCAGGCCTAAATAGATTGAACCTGGAAAGAGCCCGATGGCCGTCAATTTGCAAGAAGGTGCTGATCGATCGGTTCTGACAAAATTACTTAAAATTGTTCTCTTCTAATCCTCTCATGAGCGGTTTTTCCTCTTGAACAACAAATGTGCCATGGAAGGAATGTCGTGACTCTGATTGCCTAAGAACCTGAGAGAAAAGTAAAATATTCCCATAAAAAAGTTAGCACCCGAACCAAGACTTCAAATATTAAAGGGATCCCGTGAAATATTTTTTCTCACTTTCATTCCGGGTGTTTGTAATACGTGAGAAACATTTCTTGGTTTTGAGCTTAACAACCTAAGCGTTACAAAACATTACGTTTTTTTGTTTTTTTTTCCCCCAACGGCTTGTGCCACGTGTATTCATCACAGTCACCCGCTTTTGAACGCAAACCGGGGCAATGCCTCTCGGCGTCGCAACAGACAAAGGGCGAGAACTGAAGTCCCGAAGTAGCGAGCTGTTTGCTTCGGCATTCAGATTAGCTAACAATAAATATTATGACACGTTTTTCTCGAGCTACAGATCACGATTCATCCGCAATGGACCCCTTCCACCGTGAACTACGACTACGCCTTGCTGAAGCTGGCGAGACCTCTCAACTTCACGGGAAGCGAGAAGGCGCTGATGCCCATCTGCCTTCCGACGCTCAACCAGGGATTCGACGGAATGACCTGCACCGCCAGCGGATGGGGACTCACGAAAGACCGTCGGTGTTTTATTTTCCATTCTTGTCTGCGAGCAGCTGTAGTAAATGAATGGCGGGGAGCCAGGGTAGCCCCTTCCCATTCATTTCTCCGCCAACTCCTCATTAGAGGGGAAGGGGTCACCTGCGCCAAGTTTGACTACGGCGCTTGCGGGGAAGTGTCTTTGCTGAGTGCCGGGTTCGGTAGGACATATCGTTCACTGTGCGCTCGCGAAATGCATAATATTGCACTGAAGCCTGACAAGAACGAAGCTTCTTGAACCTTACGACGTTGTGTACCACTGAGGTATGAGCGTAATTGCGCTATTTTTTTATAATGCAAGCGCTGTTTCAACGTGGCAATGTAGAAGCAGACGACAAGGCAACCGGCCACACATTGCATGCGCGCGCGAGCTGCCGAGGGACCCGGGAGGTGCACAACAGCGCATGCGCTGTGAGCCGCCGCCTCATGTCGTCGCGCCCGTCGCGTTTCCTGCAAGAATAGTGTGTTTAGTAGATCGTTTGGGCTCTCCCGCTACGCTATACGCCAAAGTGACGACGCTACTGCGCATGCGCGCTGCTAGCGGAAACATTGCGAAGCTGCTGAAGCTAGCGGAGGCACGCTATCTGAACAAAATAGCGAGGGGCCTAGCACGGCGTGCTAGCGTGGGTCTTGCGAGAACGAATTTTGGCGGGATAAGAAAGGGCCAGCGAGGGATGCAATTAAAAATGGCCGCCACACCGTGCCTGTCCGGTCTGTCCGCTTCGTGATCGCGGTTCTGAGGGGCGGATTATAGCGAGTTTTAGTAGACCGTGTTTCCCCTCCGCTAAGCCCCTCCGGTACCCGGAACTCTACAACCAAGGCCATCGGCGCGGAGGCGCAGTGGCGGTTTCTTCGTAGCGGAGGGTTAGCGGAGGGGGAAACATGGTCTACTAAAACTCCCTTATATCTTGCTGCTGCGAGAAAAAGCCGCGACAAAGCCGTTCCAGGACTGCAGAAGATAGCGATTTATGGCAAAAATACTAAATACGACCACAAGAAAAAGAATAAAAAAAAGCTTCGCAATCCGTGTTTTTGTGTGCGAAGGATGCGGCCTCCTGTTCGGCCGCTTTGTCGTTAGGACAAAACCGACCAAGGAAGCGAGCGAGCTGGAGGATATGAGAGATTAGATGCGTATAAGAGCTACGGTTGTTGTCCTTTATTTTTGAAGATTTTTCTCGATGGCTTTGGCGCTTGACTCATATCGATTGGGTTGGACAGCTTGACCGTCAGTTGTAGTCAAGTACAAACATAATAGGGAATTTTAGTAGACCATGTTTCCGGCTCCGCTAGCCCTCCGCTACGAAGAAACCGCCACTGCGCCTGCGCGCCGTTGGCCTTGGCTGTAGAGTTCCGGGTAGCGGAGGAGCTTAGCGGAGGGGAAACACGGTCTACTAACACTCGCTATTAGAACGGTTATGGCGTTATTCAATAAAGAAAAAAATATTCTCTTACGACAATGACGTTAATAAATAAAAATTGCAAAGACTTGCTGTACTGGTCTGCTTTACGCGAGGCTTAGTGTCTGAAAGAGCCGCTAGTGACGTTCGGTTAGCTCCCGTGACGCTGTAATCCGTAGAGGGTAGCGAACGTTCTACTAAAACGTAAAATAGTGGTCCCGCTACGCTACAGCGGAGGTCGTAGCGGACAGTGGCGTATCAACTTGTTTCTGAGTGGGGGGCAAACCTAAGCCCCCCCCCCCCCCGTTCGTATATTTTTACTAGTGATGGGCCGAACTTTTGCCGAATCTTGGGATTCGGCGGAGCAAACTTTTGCCGAACTTTTCTAAAGATTCGGCAAAAATACATTTACCAGACTTAGCGTTGATATTTAGTTTTTCTCACAAAAAAGGTTTATGTTTTTTTTCTTAACGTAAATACAACATGTAGTGCCTATTGACACAGTTATTACTAAATAAGGTTCAATTCTGCAAGATAATTGTATCAATGTCGCTGTTGTGTGTTCGCTTGCAATTAGTCACGAATCACGCTACGAGAGTTTTGATTTTGAGACTTCACCAGCGCACGCCTGCAAGTGTGTTTACATTGTTAAAATAAAGGCAATCACTGCGTTCTTACATTTCCTGGGAGTCGCCGTTTCGTGCGCAAAAACGAATGCAACGGTTGCTGAGCCTTCACCAGAAGAGATAAGAATATTGTAAATATGTATGTTTTTCGATTTGAGTCACTTGACGTCATCTTTGCATGAAAGTGTGGGTTCCATCGTCTCAACTTTCCGTTTTTAACCTTTAAAATACCGGTTCCTGCAGGTGTTAGGACGCACACGGACGTTTAGGAAGATGAGGAGAGTTAGGAATGTCGGATGTGCAACGTCGAGCACGATAGATAGTTATGTGTTTAGTTTTATGCAGACATATGAAAATCGCGAAATAACGCGAACTAGAAAGCAATATTATTTTGTTTTAGCACAAACTACTTGTGAGCCGAAAATAGGATTGTTATAATAATAATAATAATAATAATAATAATAATAATAATAATAATAATAATAATAATAATAATAATAATAATAATAATAATAATAATAATAATAATAATAATAATAATAATAATAATAATAATAATAATAATAATTATATTTGCACAAACTGGAAGGGGTCCATGTGGTGATGTGCGGCGCTAAAAGATGTGTGAAAACCCTTACGCAGAGCGCCTGCCAGCCCGCTACCATATGTGAAAAAACAAAACCGGTATATAAATGTACAGAATATACACACTACAGAGAGTGCGTAAAAAGGAAAGAAAATAAGAGGGAAAACAAGTATCACATTATGACGAGGATGCCAGCTGCATCCCATACATTCTGGCAAGCTCTCGTGGCTCTGCCCCGTTTGACGGCAGTGGGCTGCGAACACTGAGCGTAATTGTCAGTTGTCAGTCAATGTTTCAACTACCTCGTTTCATCATTGAAAACGTCAAATGAAAATCACGTTATCCAGAATGCACCGCATCATTGGTCACTTGCGCAGTGGATTTCCGAAATTACTGGTCGATCTTCTCTTCTTGGGGCAGAAAATATTGAAGAGAATCACACTCGCAAAAGCTCACAAACGCAGTTACCGTGTCGCCTACTCCACACCTCGCCGTAACCGCTGATTGTACTAAACTGTACGATGGTAACCGCGCGACTGCACCGCGTCCATTAGCGATCCATGGCCCCGTCGCGTTCAGTGCGCGCGTGCAGACGATTCGCCAATCTTTGCCGAATCTTTGCCGAATTTTACTTCGAAATCTTCGGCATGTGCGGAACTTTGCCGAATCTGAAGTTGGGCAGAGTCGGTCCATCAGTAACTTTTACGGCGCAGGTGATAGATCCCCTAGCAACGACGCTCACGCTGGATTGGGTGCTACGCAACGCGCGGGAACTTAGATTTCGGATTCGGACGGCGCGTGTGTCACTCGAGCGCGTTCCAGTGTCCTGATAACATGGGTAAATAATGGACCTTGACACCAGCTTTCTTCGTTTCCTCTCTGCAGAGTCCCAGGGT
>JAZHYW010049051.1:0-13998 GCA_037355805.1 Ixodes ricinus | reverse complement strand
TTAAGGAGATTATCTCGGCGAAGCATCTGGGGGTAAATGACCGGTAGTTTCATGTGCCCGGTGAAACGAACTTTGCTTTCAATTCTGTTATCAGTGTGGTGAACAACTCAGCCTCAGCACGTTTCTCCGAGCGTGCATTTTTGAAACTTGAAGTACTCTGTTGTGGCATATGTTCATGCATTTGTAGTTCTACGTTGCGTGAAATGATCCTGACCGTGGCTTCACGCGCGTCACCCCCCCCCCCAGCTGAGTGGCACCGACGCGATGTTGCAAACAAGTAATCCATTCCTGAAAGGGTACATCGTTGGCATCATTTTAGCCGCTGCTCATTATTCCTCCTCTCTCCAACCGACTACTGTGACAAAGTGGCGATTGTCGGGGCCTGAACTGCAGAATGATTAAGGGGGTGGCCCTCCCCAACATTCCTTCGGGTGATCGAGCTGCTATGTTGAGCAAGAAGATGAGGCCGCGTGAAACTACAACTCCATGCTTAGCCACGGCCGGACTGGAAGCACGAGCTCTCTTTCTCTTCTTACGGCCTTTGCAATCGCCCGGGAGTCAATGGCATTTTTTCTCCGTATGTAGTTCACTTGCTTGCCGTCAGGGGCGCTACCACCTCACCCCACTTCACCCCACTCGGAGAGTCCCCTTCGAGCTGCTTTGCGCTGGTGTTCGAGCTTCGTAGGTTGTTGTTTTGGCAACGGTTCCCCAGAATACTTCTGATTAACCATGCAAAGACGACTACATACAGGAACGAAAAATCAGCTGGATATGTGCACAAGCCCTCGAGTAAGCACTTTAGGCTGTAATATGCACTGTGCGAAAATTGTACAGACTACTACACCCTCGTCTAGAGCAGCTGACCGACTTCATGTGTGGCCTATGAAATGATGATGCAGACCACGGCAATAGATAAATTGGGCCTGCTCACATTTCACAAGAGTGTACGAATTATTTATCATTAAAAGTTCCTCCACGTAGAAGGGGTCCGTCTCCTCCTGTTCTTGAGTTGCAACAGAAGTCCTGGAGGTAAAGCCGAGTATAGTTTTTTCCGCAATTGCATTCGCTGTCTCTACTTACTACTTTTTACTCCCGAATCTCTGGGTGATGTGCGTCAAATATTCATCGTTTTGGGCTCATCAGAAGCGCATTAGATAGTGGCCGAGGGTCTAAACGTAAGGATCAGGTGTCAAAGGCTATAAAAATCTCGGCCGCAAGTTGCGACAGCGTTGAGATATACTGTCAGACGTGCTTTGTGCAAGCGGCAAAGGGTAGCCCAGGGGTGAGGTGGCAGCGCCCCCCGCAAATTGCGGCGGGAGGTGGCGATTGCCCCAATTGCAAAGGCTGTAAGAAGAGAAAGAGAGCGCGCGCTTCCAGTCCGGCCGTGGCTTAGCCAAGTCCCAGACGATATAACTTCGAGGAGGTTTTTGCAGATAAAAAAGTTTGAGCAGTCGATTGCGTGTACAGAACTTTCAGTAGAGTGGCACGTCACCGCGTTCTAGGGATGGCTTATATAAAGGGGGTTCAAAATTGAATAACACAAGATGGCGGATGTAATATTTATTTATAATGTACACCTGAGACTGCGGTGGGGAAAACTTAGGAAACTTCGAAGTCGAAAAAAGAAAAGAAAGTGTAACAGTAGGAGAACGTTTTAATATCAGCTCTTAATTTGTTCTAATTTTTCTGCACCAAAGTGTCAGCTGTTGCATTATGATTAACTATATAGCTCGCCTGCACACCGACAGTTTTCTTTTTATGTAGTACACCATTTCACAGTTTCCACACTCCCAGCCGTGGTTGCTATACTGCCGGCATGTTGAAAATATGACCAGATTCTACCAATATAAACGGCTCTGCCCGTATCCTGTTCATGCGTACCACCTCACGGCATCCAAACAAAGCGAGCGGCACCATAAAAGCAGTTTTAAAGAACTCGGAAAGGGTTAGATGCCGCAAAAATTCAGCCGACTTCGTCTGTCAGCAAAATATCGACTGCAAGACGGAGGCTTCTGGGAGATTCCTCTTCAACCTACATGTACGTTAGACAGTGGACGCCTACGAGTCACGCGTTACTTGTAAGAATTCCTTTCTCAGTCACTAGTTTTACTAGAACTGCACGGCTTGTGACAGTAATTGAAAACATTTTTAAATATATAATTTTATTTGACTTAATAAATGTATGACTCCTTACCTTTTATGTTTGAAAGAGTAAACAAGAAGAGATGTTTAATGTAAGATGGTCAACCAATTTAATTGGGCAGAAAAATAGCAAAGTACATACGACAAACAAGACTAGTAAAAACAGCAAGCACAACATACTTGTGCCTATAAAAAATACACATAAAGAACAACTTGGAAAACGCAGTGGCTTAGGCACATCTCAGCTAGAACATGCTTCAAACATTTGGTAATTTTGTTTTTTATTTAAGCGAATAATAAACCAAATCACTTCTGCGTGGTTTTAGTAAACGTATGGCTGACTGTAAAATGCTTAATAATGAGCGCTGGCCACTGCACCGTTTCCTGTTTCTAAAGAATATCTGAGAAAACTTCATGATTTAAACAGATAATAGAATTCACGCGTATAGAAGTTAAATGAATTGAACTATTTTTGCCCCAGGTGCGGCATTTGTAAGATATGACTGAGTCACCTGACAGGAGTCACTTATCGGGCCTTTGCATGCCAACGTTTTTCCAGACTGCTGGTCGGACCGCTTTGGTAACCTTTTCTCTCTAGAGTGTATATATGTCACCCACTGCCAGACCGCCTAATTTCTCGCCTCATAGCTGTCGATCTTACAAAGACAGTCACGGCTTTTACGGTGAAGTGTTTACTCAGTCAAAGCCCGGAGAGGAGAGTGCGCTCCCGAAAATGATGGTTGTAGACCTCGAAAGTGATATGAGAGAAGGAAAGGCACCTCCGACTACCCACGCCTGCTGCGTGCATATGCACGATATACGGGGCAGCGACTCGAAACGCGAAGTGAAAAGGGCCCGCAATGCATCACGCTCTATCAGAGTAAACCTCGCGCTTGCCTTTCTCCCTTTCTTTTTTTTTATTTTTTACGCTGACCTGACGCGGTTGTGGGTTATGATTTATAAACCCATTTCCATGTGAGTGGACGCAAAGCCGCAAGAGAAACAAATCTGCGAAGTGTTTACAGGTCCCCTGGTTGACTGGTTGAGAGAGTAGGCTGTAAAGCAGCGATTTGTTACACCGAGAAGAGATACAACCGCGCGGTGTTAGACCAAGTCAACAACAAGAAGATAAACTTGTATTCATGATTTAGCGTTTTTTTTCTACTCTTTATTTACTTGTGGACCGAAACATATTTCAGGCTCTTAAAGCGCCATATGCTTCGTTCCCAAAACATTTAATACAACCAGTCTTTCACGCTACGGAAGCACAGGCTTTAAGCCCATTCGTACGAGGGCTATAAGAAAACACACACACGAACACACACACACACACACACACACACACACACACACACACACACACACACACACACGGACAGACGAATATAATTATTTATTAACTTTGGTTCTTACCTTTCCGCCGGAACGACGGTTTTGTTCGTGCAAACAGGACTACCACGAACTAACTATACTCATAAATCCAATGCTTTATTATTATAATATTAAAAACTGCACCGAAATATATTAAAATATAAAAAATGCCCGTCCAACAGGGATGAAACTCCTGGCTTCGGCTAAACTGACCTTGGTAAGTTTTCCCTTCATATGATCAAAATTGATAGATGAAGTGGTGAGCAGCGACAAAAAATTAGGTGCTCTACTCTAAAAATTATTAAGGGGCTGGTCAGTCACAAGACATTTCATTTCAAGTAAATTTGAAAGCGCACGAAATAGAGCATTAGAAATATTTAAAAACAAACAAACAAAAAAGGTGCACAGCTCAGCAACGGTTTAGCCAACGCCATTGCAACGATGTCTGGTTTTATGACCCTGCCAGAAACTCTCTTCTCCACTCAACTGAAAATCTACCTGGACTTTCAAACATACCGATTCACCAAGTCATCTACCCTCCTCCTCCTGTTCCACAGATTGCGTATAAATACTGAATTCAAATTCATTTATTTTATAAAATCACCCGTGCATCATCCGGATCCGCTGAACACTAGCAGCGGTGCAATATAAGATTATTAATTGTGATTCACAATGAGTTAATCTTAAAACATGCATCTGCTTGCTCCTCTTGAAAACCAACCCCGATTTGGTACTATAGTTTTCAAGAAAGCGCAAGCGACGGCGCTTACGAGTAACCAACAGTCCATCTTTTATGCTCTCGAAAATTGTGGGGACACAATGCCCCATGACTCGCAGCCTTGGGTGGGAACGAGTTACGAGTAACGCGTTACCTGTAACTAGTTACTTTTTCAGTAACTTGTAACTAACTCGTTACCGCTTAGTGAAAATAATATGCAACTGTAACAGGCTTACTATTTTTCGAAAGTAAATGTAAAGAGTAACGTCGTTACAGTTGCTTCTTAGATTTATGCGGAAAAATGTTGCAAACACGACCACCAAATCGTCTTGCAACTCGTTAGAGAGTGCCAAGTCCTGATACGGGAAGGGCACAGCAGAAGCTGCCGCAAAAACCGTCTGAAACAGGAAAGGAAAAATAAATATTTTGTTTTTGTGGGGTGATCTTTTGGTTAAGCTGGTCCCGCCAACTGGGAGGTTGGGGACGTATGTGTCCGTACCCGCAGTGTGGTAAATCGCCCACAGCGCACGCAGATGTAACAAGGTAGTGGCATCTCTAAAACTTCGTTTAACTCTTTTCTTGAAATTGAAAGGCCGCTTTTAGCCGGAACCAGGGGCACTTGACATCGGCTGATTTAAAGATATTCAAGTCGTGGGCCCTTCCGGGCGGTCGCAAACGAGTCCGATCTGGTTAGGAAGCGGCGGAGGAAAGGTCGCAACATTCGTTTGGAATTCTACACTGCGGTGACCATTTGCACCTCGATCAGTGCTTCTCACGCACCGCTGCCCTGTTTCAGTGGGTTTCACGGAGGAATGTTGCCGCAACGTTGCTCTCCAAGTTTTCTACAGAAGCTTCGTGTTTCATGAAAGATCGTGAACACGCGAGTAGAAAACGATTCGACCGACGAGTGGATTGGAGTGGAATGAGAAAACATCTACAAACCTGATTGCAAGGTACCACTTATATAATTATTCACATCACATTTGCACGATTTGTATAGCTTCCGTCCCATTTCGCCTCACCAAAGGAATCCGAAATTAGAAATGATCGATTGTAAACTCGCACCATGATTGGATATGCCCGAGATCTAGACATGTGCTGTTGTATTCGTGTATACCTTATGGTGGTCGTGCTTATTTAAGAGTTATTCATGGATCATCAGCAGGTATCTGCAAGCTTAAAGTTTTGGAAAACTAAAGTCGCGTGTCAGTTTGCCGAAGAAGAAACTATGAATGCTCTATCATTAGGATTCCCATGAGTTCGCCGCTTATTCTTCGCTGTCAAATTCAGAGGGTGTTTCTCGGAGCTTATTTATTGCTGAAATTCGAGTTTATCGCAGCTTATTTCTGTTTGATTCCCAATTCTCCAAAATTCGGAGTTTAATTTCTGCAGTGTTTCTTATTAAAAATAAATAAATAATATCCAGGTGTAAACGTATACTAGACAAAAAAAAACGCGATTGTATCAATTAATATTTTCTTCAGTTGTATTTGGCGTTGGTGCCATTACTACTGGCAATACTAATTTGTCCTACGACAAAAGTTGCACACAAGTGTTGCTTCGATAAATGTCGATACCTTAAAATCAATAAACTCCTGGAGGTAGTCGCTGGGAAGCTTGTATTCATTCCATACTATTCCATCAACCTACCGCGCGGCCGCGCGAGGTAGAGTGGTAAAGGATGTAATAGAGAAGTTTCAACTGTCCCTCTTCCCCACTTTATGCAATCTCTATGGTCCATAGCTTTCACTGTTACAAAAACACAACCTCTCCTTCCTCTAAAGCACAAATAGTATGACCCAAACTGGAAACATAAACAGTGACTTTTGTCGTGACCCGAAAGTACAATGACCTGTTGTCCTGACCGAAATTTGAAAGATAAGTGTGGTGGCATTTTCCCAGGACCGTTGACTCTACGCGCTGATCGACCGTTAATTGTAAAAATCATCGAAATTCGGAGTTTATCGGATAAATCCGAATTGGCCAAATTTTTACCGGCGGGTGCTTTTTCGGGGTTATTCGTATTTATCCGAAAACACGGAACCCTACTGCAATGTATAGTGGATTTAACCCCACCACGGTCTTAAATTGTCAGATCTTGCTCATCGAGCTATTCATAAAAAAAAAATTGAAACAGAAAGAACCAAAAATGATAATTTCGATTATTGAAAGACCTTAGTTTCTCAAAAACCAGATTCACTACCGGGACCAAAATGATTTCTTATGAAAAATCTATGTTAATTTAAAGACATATTAAAGAAGGTTTTTTGTAAATGTATTTTTATAAAGTAACGACGAAGTAACGGCGTTACTTTAGCGAAGCAACTGTAACTGTAACAAGTTTCTCTTTCAATTTTGTAACTCTAACTGTAGCAGGGTTACTTTATTTTCCCTTGAGTAACTGTAACTGTAACAAGATCTCTTTCAATTTGTAACTCTAACTGTAGCAGGGTTACTTTTTTCCCCTTGAGTAACTGTAACTCGTAACACTGTTACTTTTCAGCAGTAACATGCCCATGACTGCCACTAAGGCACTGACAAGGAAAGCGCTGTACAATGTGCACGACTTCTTTGAAACCACAGTGTAAGATAAACCGTGGCTGACACGGGCATGGCTCGAAGCTAACAGTGCATGTCTCCTGGGATGAGCAGATGCGTGTGCGGTGCAGATGTGTCTTTCCGAGCGCGAGCGCGATGAATGTATACCTCATATGTGCCTACATGAAAACCTTTAGTCTAAATGTGAAGATGAATAAACCACACCGATTGAATGGGGCGAAATTATTACAAATCCATTGAAAGAATTGAGTTGCAGGTCTCCTTATTACTACGCAACATTTATCCCATTCCATATGTACAGTTCATTTACCGATCATGTTTTGACTATTTATGTTTAAGAGACTTCAAAAAGACGATGAAAATGGCCAGTATATATATACAATATAAGTATTTCTCGGATTTTCATACGAGTATGTTGAATTAATCGTGATGCTGTGGCCAGCACAGCATAGTCGGTCACAAGTTGCAACGTCTTTAAGAACTTTAATTTACAAACCAAAACTTTATATATGTAATCAAAAATATGCAGATGAATGAACCGTAGCTTGATCGAATGAATCAATGCCTTATGAAGCCGCCGAAAGCCACAACCAACGAGGAAAATGTTCCAGATTTGAATCCAAGGCCTCAACGTCCGGTCGGGTGCACATACACCACTCCACCTTGACTTTCATGTTTTCTATCTGTCTTTAACGCACAGGATACGAAGTGTATCGAATCAGGCGGTCTCAAGGTGGAGTGGTGGAGTGGTTAGCGCACCCGACCGACATTAGAGGCCCGGAGTCTCGAATCCTGGCGGCTCAGCCGCTTACTTTTGGCTTTCGGCGGTTTCTGTAAAACATTGATTCATTATTTATGTGCATACCACGGGTGCACTTTTCATCATCGTGCGTGGTCTCTGAAGAGGAAACGACCGAAAATTACGCAGGTGAATGAACCGTACTTGATAGAATTAATCAACGTTGAAATATTGACAAGAGAATTAGGCAATTGAGTTACAACCTTCTAGAAAAAATCGTCCAAGATTGTTTAGAGGTTGTTACTCAATCTGGCTCTGATTTTCTTATCACTGTTTGTGGCACAACAAACAAAGGAACCAAACTAAACGTGTGAGCTGGAGAAGCGTCACCGATACAAGGGATACGTACACAGCGTGTGGTTGGTCTGTTTACACTTCTGCGTGGGAGCCTAACTCTTTCTAATACGTTTCCCTGAAAAGAGCGGTCATTGTCACGGGCACCCAAAATCGCGCGCACCGGACAAGGTCCGAAAAGAGGCAGAAGCACTTCACTTAACCGAGAGTGGTCAAAAGCCCACCAGGAAACTCGCGGTCAGCCGCGGCCTTCCCAAAATGGTCAACCGCACAGACCACCAGGAAAACCGCAGAGATGACCAGTCCGAATTATGCGCGAGCACTGACCATGGCTCCGCACACACGCATCTCCGCAGACCGCTGCCGTGTGCCGGACAACAAAGTGTCCATGGGCGTACCAACCGGGGGGCAAGGGGGCGCTTGCCCCCCAGTTCTCAGAGTGGGGGGCAAGACATGCGTTTTGCCCCCCTGAAATAGCCGCCACTGGGCAGGGCAAACACTGGCCGGCGGCGCTCAAGGAACACCAAGGGAACCGCACCCCGACCCGCGGTGGCATACTGTTGACGCGCAGGTGAGACACACCTCAGCAACGGCGCTCACGCCGGATTGGATTGTTCGTGGAGATAGGCGCTGCCGCCGTCAATAGAGGCAGCGGTTGCAACGCGACTTGTGGTAAGATGTCTGCCTCATACATAGCGGTCCCGGGTTCGATTCACGGTGTGGGCTTACTTCTTCCCCTTTTTTTTTTCTCGAACATTTTGTTTTGTCGAGGCATTTGGGGATATTTACGACATTTATTTTTTTGCGATTAACACTGAAAAAAAAAAACGAATGTTGTCGGCGAAACTTTGCTGAACTAAATTGTATGGGATTCTATTTACAGAGGTTAATGGGGGACAGCGAGGCTTGGGTTGCCGGCTGGACGCCGCAAAGTTACGGGGGGGGGGGAGGGGGGGGTAAGTGGGTTAATAGTTTTGTAATTAGTAGGCGCATACTGCCGCCTCGAAGCGGCGTGAACGCAGGTGGGGTGGTGGGTTAACGCGCTTCGAGTGTACACGCGCCGGTCCGAATCTGAATTTTAAGTTCCCGCGCGTTGCCGAGCAGCCAATCCGGCGTGAGCGTCGTTGATATATACTCGCGGTCAGCTTTCTGTGGCAAGGAGGGGGATCGGTGGCCGAGTGGGACACCGATCCCCCTCCTAGCACACCAGCTTGGAGCACGTGGAGCGAAAGCTCGCGCTGCAGAACCCAGGGATCCTGGAATCAATCCCCACCCCTGCCCGTTTCAATCTGGATGAGCATCGTACCGGCGTGCGGTCGTGTATCACTACTGCGTGGCGCACGTTAAAGACCCCAGGCTAGCGGTTGTACTGCACTGGCTAAATTGCTCATCTACAGCGAGTGACTCGTCGCAACTTTAAAAATGGCTGACCAACGACTCGCTGTATAAATATCAACACAACCCCCCCCCCCCTCAATTATTATTATTCTGTGGCAAGGGGGATCAGTGGCCGAGTGGTCTAGCGCACACCGGCTCGGAGCACGTGGAGCGAAAGCTCGCGCTGCAGAACCCAGGGATCCTGGGTTCAATCCCCACCCTGCCCGTTTCGATCTGGATGAGCATCGTACCGGCATGCGGTCGTGTATCACTACTGCGTGGTGCACGTTAAAGACCCCAGGTTAGCGGTTGTACTGCACTGGCTAAATTGCTCATCTACAGCGAGTGACTCGTCGCAACTTTAAAATGGCTGACCAACGACTCGCTGTATAAATATCCACACAACCCTCCCCTCCCTCCCCTCCCACCCACAATTTCTGTGGCAAGAGCCAGTGACCAACGCGCCCGGTGCGCATTCGCTATTGGCCCTCTCCTCCCCCCATCTTCATTCACAACGCTTAGTAGTAGAAGTAGTTTCTGTGGCAATCCGAAGAGAGGAGGAAAGCGTGAGTACAGCGGTTGGTGCACCCTCTCCCCTAGCATTGACTGCATTGCCACAGAAAGCTGACCGCGAGTATAGGTCACTCGTCTGCGCCATAAAAATTAGTGATGGACCGAATCTGCCGAACTTCAGATTCGGCAAGTTCGGCAAAAGCCGAAATTTTGAAGGAAAGTTAGTTCGGCCATGGATTGCAAATGGACGCCGAGTAGTCGTGCGGTTACTATCGTACAGTGTACAACCAGTGGTTACGGCAAGGTGAGGAGTAGGCAAGATGGTAACTGTGCGTTTGTGAGCCTTTGCGAGTGTGGTTCTCCTCAATATTGTCTGCCTCAAGAACAGAAGATAGACCAGTAATTTACGCAGTCCACTGCGCAACTGACAAATGATGCGGTACATTCTGGATAACGTGATTTTAATTTGACCTTTCCATTGATGCAAGGAGGTAGTTGAAACATTGACTGACAACTGACAATTACGCTCAGTGTGCGCAGCCCACTGTTGTCAAACGGGCAGAGTCACGACAGCTGGCCAGGATGTATGGGATGCAGCTGGCATTCTCGTCATAATGTGATACATGTTTTCCCTCTTCTTTTATTTCCTTTTTATGTACTTTCTGTGGTGTGTATATTACGTACATATATATGTTTGTTTTGTTTTTTCACATGTGGTGGCGGACTGGCAGGTGCTCTGCGTAAGGGTTTTCACCTATCTGCCTTGCCCCGCACACCACCACATGGGCCCCTTACAGTACGTGCAAAGACAATTATTATTATTATTGTTATTATTCTAACAATCCTGTTTTCTGTTCACAAGTAGTTTGTGCCAAAACAAAATAATATTGCTTTTTAGTTCGCGTTATTTCACGATTTTCATGTATCTGAATAAAACTGAACACAGAACTATCATGCTCGACGTTGCAGATCCTACATTCCTAACTCTTCTCATCTTCCAAAACGTCTGTGTGTGTCCAAAGATCGGAAACAGGCATTTTAAAGGTTAAAAACGAATATGGGACGCACACTTTTCTGCAAAGCTGACGTCAAGTGACTCAAATCGAAAAACATGCATATTTACAATAATATTGTTATCTGTTCTGGTGAAGGCTCAGCAACCGTTGCATTCGTTTTCTCGCACGAAACGGCGACTCCCAGAGGAAGTAAGAACGTAGTGATTGACTTTATTTTAACAATGTAAACACACTTGCAGGCGTGCGCTGATAAAGCCTCAAAACCAAAACTCTCGTAGCGTGATTCGTTACTGCGCCGGCTACTACACAAACTCGTTGTGACGCCACTTTCTGCAAGCAGACACTAATATTGCCAGTAAACCCCAAAAGTGACACCGATACATTTATCTTGTAGAATATCACCTTATTTAGTAATAACTGTGTCAATAGGTACTACATGTTGTATTTAAGATAAAAAAATAAAACCTTTGCTTTTTTTTTGTCAGGAAAAACTAAATATCAACGTTAAGTCTGATAACAGTGTATTTTTGCCGAATCTCTGCCGAATCTTCAGAAAAGTGCGGCGAAAGTTCGGCTCCTCCGAATCCCAAGATTCGGCAAAAGTTCGGCCCATCACTAGTAAAAATGTGCGACCCGGGGGGGGGGGGGGGGTCTGGTTTGCCCCCCCACTCAAAAACAAGTTGGTACGCCACTGAAAGTGTCCTCGCAAAGTGGACGATTCTAAATCGCCCCCAAGAAAACATCTCTCTTTCAGATTGGGAAGCACTTGTTGATGAACGATTACCACGAACTTCACGACACGTCCCACCCCCACCCCACGAGTAAAAGCAACACCACGAAAATTATTTTTACAAGTTCAGACAGCACTACGCGGGGAAAGAAAAGGACACGCACTACAAAACCAAACCAAACCAAACAAACAAACGAAGTAACAAGCAAACTTAAACATAAAACCAGCTGCACTAAAAGCATCCTTCCAAAAAGGACCTGTTGAAAGCCAAACCATACGCCGAGAAAGCTTTCAACCGCGGCGAGTCTGTGGTAAACCGTCTTCGATGGTTCTTGGCCACTCAGCCCTTCAGGATGGCGGCGGCGGCTTCTTTGTGTCCTGCAAACCACAGCTGTAGGACGGGCACCCACCCCGACGTGCCACGGGCGAGGCGTGGACAGCTTCGCCGGCATGTATCCGCCAAAGAATCGTTTTCGCGGACGAGGCCCCCGCAAAGGGCTAATTGCTCGGACGGAAACAATTGACGACAGGGAGAACGGAGCCGGCGTACCCGCTCGGGGCATCTTCCTTTGTGCGCGTTTACGATCATTGTTGCTCTTGCTGTCGTGTCCGGGGAATTTTAACAGCTTCGGGCACCGCGTGCTATACCACTCAAACCACCACCGCCCGTGCTGACCCCTGTTTGTGCGCGCTAAAGCGACGGTTTTTGGCAGTTTAAGAAAAAGCTTTTTTTTTTTTTGCTTGAGTTTTGAGAGCCGTTTAGGTCCCATTGGCGAACAAGCGGCGGGCGCGCGACAACGTTTTTGGGCGCCTCACTTTGCTTTCTTTCGCTGACAAATGATGCAGACGGATGGATTGGAGAGGAGAACGAGGGAGATGAAAAAGAGGGAGAGGTGTTTTCGGCACCCATCGGCGCATCGGCTCGGTGGTGGTGCATCCTGTACTTCGAGAACAAGCCCCGAGGTTATAACTGAGCCTGTTATCCCGCTGATCGTTTTAGTTGTCGTCTACTGACAACCGGTTTGCAGCGCTCTTGAGTACAGGGGGTAAAACGTGTATTATTATCAGTGGTGGCTTCGTGTTCCGGGTTTGTACATATGCCGGTCACCTCGCGATATTGAATCGATCGTTATGCGTTGTTTTCTATTTTCGTATTTTTCGTGGAAAGAGCAAGAATCGTTTTCGATATATGACATAAAAACAACGATAATGGTCACCGAAGAGGCATGGTTGGCAACGCCCTTTTGCACTTAAGGTCTAAATATAACCAAATATTACGAAGTTCCCGCGAACGCACTCCAAGAATAAACTCGTCTCTAAACCATCCCGCGCGTATTCACGTGCTCGCGTTCCTACTCGAAGTCCTCAGGAATATATAGACCTTTTTCGCATAACCTCAAACCAGCCAGTAACTGACGTACCCTCGACCTGGTGCCAGTGGCGTCACAAAGGGGGGCGGGGGGGCGGACCGCCCCGGGTGCAGGGCTCAGGGGGTGTCGCGGCGGGCCACGAGAGCGGGGGGGGGGGTAGTCGCGGCGGGCTACGCGGAGGCGGGGGCGGGGGGGGGGGGGAGCCGCGCCACGCGAAAGCGGGGGGGGGGTGTGCGGCGGACTACCGCCCCGGGTGCCGCTGACCCTCGTGACGCCACTCGACCTGGTGCATTTTTGGATTGCCCGCTGACACAGGGTATGCAACCGCCAAGGGTATGGGCGAAAAGGCTTAAAAACGGACGTCGTGCATGAGTTAGTTCCGAGTGCTCCTTTTTACCGTGCTGCAATTTCCGAAAATCTACGGTTGTCTGGCTACCACTGCGTGGTCGTCGGATGGATAAATAATTTTAAAAAAGCATAAGAACAATAGCAGAAAGTGTGCCATGAGCACAAGAAGCTGCAGCGCGAGTGTGGCTGCAATGTTATCGAGCTTCGCATTTTCCCCAAGAATCCTTATTTATGAAGTCAGTCGATTGCGAGCTTGAATCGCGAGAGATTCGTATCAGACTCAACGTCACGTTTAAGCTCACGACCACTTCGTCTACGACAAGAGGACCGATTTTAATTCCCGGTGCAGGTGGTCCAATTAGGTTATCACTGCAAGCCCCATGGTATGTGAAAGGTATGAAAAAGTCTACATGCCACCACTCAAGATGGAGCTATCAAATGCCGAGAGCTTACCTGCATAGACTACATTAAACTGCTCATATATACTTCGCTGTGGAAACTCAATCAAAACACCCCACCGTCTTCGTCCTCGTTCTCTCGAGGAGGCAAGGTGATGGCCTGTGAGTAGCCAGCTGGATTCAACCGGACAAGCTCCAACCAAGTTATTGCAGCCCACCATAGCCAAGTCTAGCCAAGTTCCCCCATACCCACACCGTTGCCTACCCAGATAGCTGTGCTGCCAGAACTAGCCGGTATTTCTTTTTCTAAGCCGCTAGACGGCGTCGTCGGCGCCGCAATTCTCAAGATGGCGGCGCCGTTAA
>JAZHYW010049050.1:0-43230 GCA_037355805.1 Ixodes ricinus | reverse complement strand
AGAGTAACGCGTTACTAGTAACGCGTTACTGTAACTTCGTTACTTTTTCGGTAACTTGGAGCTGTAACGAGTTACTTTTTAAAAATGTAACTTGTAACTGTAGTTCTATTACTTTTTTGAGGTAACGATGAAAGTAACGACGTTACTTTTGTCGTTACTTTCCAGTTTTTTTATGATTAATATATCATTGAACGTGTACAATCTAGCTATTCCTTGCACTTTTCATATTGTCTGTTCCGACATTCGAGTGTCATGTTGGCCTTGCACAAACTTGTTAATACGTTCTTTCTCGCAAGTCATGACCCGAATATAGCCACGCGTAGATTTGATGAAAAAAATTTAATTATCTTTACGCACGCGCTTGTACTTTATGACTGAACACTTACACGTAAGTAACTTGAAGCACTACCTATGTTGCGGTTTTTTTTCTTTCTGCGCAAATACTTTTTAATCCAGTGACTCAACCGTGAAACAACAATTCACGCGGAGGGCGCCGCCCATGTTTCGTATTTTGATTAGCGCCACTACTCCGCACTGCGGATGTTTCGTATCTTGATTTGCGCCACTACTCCGGCGTGGGGTCAACAGTCAAGATTTTCTGCTGTTTGCGGGGGTTTGTTTCTAAGTTGCCGGGTGCGAACAGAAGTATGTCCAGGAACTTTATAAACCCAGCAAAACCGTCAACGAGCATGCAATGTGCTAGCGCTGCCGAGGATAGGGATGTTGATGAGAACAAAGAAGAACTACCATGGCCGGCGTACAGAGAGTATTTTGCTGTGGTGAATGTGGTCGCTAACAACTTGACCGCAGTATGCAAACTTTGCAAGAAGGAGTACTCTGCCAACAAGTCGTCGTGTTCAAATCTGAGAAAACACCTGGAGGTGAGTTTTGGTGTTTATTCTTTTTCCAGCTGAACTATAATGTTTGAATTTACCGGAATGGTGGAAGCCTGACTGATTCGTGTCTATATTTTTTTCCTTTATTCACAATTTTTTTTTCTATGGAATTTAGAAAAAGCATTACTTCGCACTTCAAGAAATTGACACCCGGACGCGCAAATGTGATTCTTCAGCACCCTCCCCATCAGCAAAGAAAACTGCAAGTGAAAATAAAAAACTCGGGACGTTCTTGTTTGCGGACAACAGCAACGCTCGACAACGAATCCCATCTCAAGCGGAATTAGACCATTTGGTGCAAAACATTTGTTATTGGAAACGTGCAGTGCTTTTCCGTTGTTGAAAGCAATCAATTTCAAGGTCTTGTACACGGCTTGCAACCAACACGAACTGTTATGACCCGGAAAACTCTGGTGGCTCACATCGACAGATTGTACAGAGGAAAGCTTCTTTGGTCAAGAACCTTGAGGAAACCACCGTCGTTTGCTGTACAGCGGACTGCTGGACGGCAGCAAATCGGCAAGTTGTCTGAACTCCTTAACTCGCCCTGGAAATCTCAGCCGCAGTCCTTTTCCTGTTTTTTTAATAATATTCTTGTTTATTTTAGAAGCTTCCTTGGCGTGACAGTTACTTACCTTGACGGTGAAAGCTTGGCCAGAAATTCAGCTGCACTGGCCTGCCGACGACTTCATGGCCGCCACACATACGACAACCTCGCCTCTTCTCTGCGTGATATTTTTGCGGAATATAAGCTCACAAATAAGATCTGTGCAGTCGCCACCGACAATGGCTCTAATTTTATTAAGGCATTCAGGTAGGCTGAACTTGCAAGCAGAACATATGACGGTTTTGTTGCTTTTTTGTGCGATATATCGTGCGTTCGTTGCTTGCTTGTTTTCCGGGCACTTCGGAGACAGTTCACAGGACAGTGAGGATGAAGGCGGTGTGGTGGCCCCCTTCAGCATCACAGAGGTACTAAACGGAGATCCTGCAGAGAGTGCTTCTATGGATGCAATTCACTTGCCAGCTCACCGAAGGTGCGCCGCCCACAATCTGAATCTGATTGCAACTGTGGACGTTGAGAAGGGGTGCAGTGATCGTTTCTACTGCAGCATTGCAAGTGCCGCTTTTGCTAAACTTAAATCTATTTGGAACAAGCAAGGACAGCCTGTCCTTGCAGCAGAATCTATCAAGGAGAAATTAGGAAGGTACTTTCCAGTCCCTAACGCGACAAGGTGGAACTCGCTGTACGACGCGTTGAGGTTCATCGACGACACTCCGAAATTCAAGATCGACGCTCTGTGCGATGTCTTATCGTTGCCGCGACTGCAAAGGAACGATACTGTTTTTATTGCAGAGTACTGCCAGGTATGTTTACGGGGTTTATTTTTAATTATTCGTGTAAATAACCCATTACACCTTATATCTTTTTATCAGACCATGAAAGGAGTCGCCAGAGCCCTTGACATTCTACAAGGAGAAAAATACATGTTTATGGGGGCTTTATTGCCAACTCTGCAATCCCTCTTGCGACACCTACATTCACTACCTGAATTAATGTTCTGTGGGCCGCTCGTGAAAGCGCTCAAGCTGGCTGTCAAGACAAGGCGAGTGTCATTTTAAGTTTCTTATTAATGCATCATTGTATAGCTCACTGTGACGATACGGATATACTCTGCTTCACCTTGCGTCCCACGGGAGCAAATTCTGTCTTGTATTTTGTGCCGTTCATAACCCTCTCTATTTTTAGGTTCGCTGAAGACCTCAACTGTGACGAACTTCTTCTGGCTGCCATAGTACACCCCAAATTTAGGTTGTCATGGATAGATGACAACGAACAACGTGATTTCGTACTCAAAATGTTAGGTGACGAATGTAAAGAGAAGGCGCTGCTGTCAGCGCAGATGAAACGTTGACAAAAAAGTCAACCGACGATGCTGACGACGATACTTTTTTCCAACTACGCCCCAACGTTGTGTCTACCAGTGAGGCGCAACGGTGGGGAAATGAAACTTCGGAGGAAACGACACTCTGTTGCCTCAACGCCTACCCGGCAAAAAAAACCTGTTCCTGCGACACAACACAGCAATTCCATCCAGCGCGCCAGTTGAGCGCCTGTTCAGCAAGGGCAGGGACGTATTCGCAATCAAACGAGGGAAACTTTCTGACACAAATTTCGAAAAGCAACTGCTCCTAAGTTATAATATGAAGTAAAAAGTTTACTTTTTTAATTTTATGCAATAAAACTTGGTGAGGGCCCTTATCAACTTTTTCCTAAATTTCTTGTGTTATAGAGAAGAAACTGGAAAGTAACGTCGTTACTTTTTAAAAGTAACTGGTGCTGTAACGAGTTACTTTTTTGTTACAGTAACTGTAACGGTAACTTAACTACTTTTTTCTGAAAGTAACTGTAACTGTAACGAATTACTTTTTAAAAGTAACTTACCCATGACTGCGTCAGCGCTCCAACAAGCTTAAAAGAACTCTCTGCAAGACGGCGAGCCACAAGCACTCTAGCAGCGGTAGCGGCAGTATCTTCTTGCCCTAAAACTACTCATCTATATTTTCAGCTGACCGTTGAAGTGCTGCGTTGTTCCTGTGGGCCGACGACTATAGCGCAAGCTATCACCGTGCCGCCATTGGTCAACAGCAAGCAAGCGGACCGATGTCACAGCTCCAACAAGGTTAAAAGAACTGCCTGCAAGACGGCGCGCCACAAGCATTCTAGCAGCGGCAGCGGTAGAATCTTCTTGCCCTAAAACTACTCATCTCTATTTTCAACTGACCGTCGAAGTGCTGCGTTGTTCCTGTGGGCCGACGACTACAGCGCAAGCTATCACCGTGCCGCCATTGGTCAGCAGCAAGACAAGCGGACCGATGTCACCGCTCCAACAAGGTTAAAAGAACTGCCCGCAAGACGGCGAGCCACAAGCATTCTAGAAGCGGCAGCGGCAGTATCTTCTTGTCCTAAAACAACTCATCTATATTTCCAGCTGACCGTTGAAGCGCTGCGTTGTTCGTGTGTGCCGACGACTACAGCGCAAGCTATCACCGTGCCGCCATTGGTCAACAGCAAGACAAGCGGACCGATGTCACCGCTCCAACAAGGTTAAAAGAACTGCCCGCAAGACGGCGAGCCACAAGCATTCTAGAAGCGGCAGCGGCAGTATCTTCTTGCCCTAAAACTACTCATCTATATTGCCAGCTGACCGTTGAAGCGCTGCGTTGTTCCTGTGTGCCGACGACTATAGCGCAAGCTATCACCGTGCCGCCATTGGTCAACAGCAAGACAAGCGGACCGATGTCACCGCTCCAACAAGGTTAAAAGAACTGCCCGCAAGACGGCGAGCCACAAGCATTCTAGCAGCGGCAGCGGCAGTATCTTCTTGCCCTAAAACTACTCATCTATATTTCCAGCTGACCGTTGAAGCGCTGCGTTGTTCCTGTGTGCCGACGACTACAGCGCAAGCTATCACCGTGCCGCCATTGGTCAACAGCAAGACAAGCGGACCGACGTCACCGCTCCAACAAGGTTAAAAGAACTGCCTGCAAGACGGCGAGCCACAAGCATTCTAGCAGCGGCAGCGGCAGTATCTTCTTGCCCTAAAACTACTCATCTATATTTCCAGCTGACCGTTGAAGCGCTGCGTTGTTCCTGTGTGCCGACGACTACAGCGCAAGCTATCACCGTGCCGCCATTGGTCAACAGCAAGCAAGCGGACCGATGTCACCGCTCCAACAAGGTTAAAAGAACTGCCTGCAAGACGGCGAGCCACAAGCAGTCTAGCAGCGGCAGCGGCAGTATCTTCTCGCCCTAAAACTACTCATCTGTATTTCCAGCTGACCGTTGAAGCGCTGCGTTGTTCCTGTGGGCCGACGACCATAGCGCAAGCTATCACCGTGCCGCCATTGGTCAACAGCAAGACAAGCGGACCGACGTCACCGCTCCAACAAGGTTAAAAGAACTGTCCGCAAGACGGCGAGCCACAAGCATTCTAGCAGCGGCAGCGGCAGTATCTTCTTGCCCTAAAACTACTCATCTATATTTCCAGCTGACCGTTGAAGCGCTGCGTTGTTCCTGTGGGCCGACGACTATAGCGCAAGCTATCACCGTGCCGCCATTGGTCAACAGCAAGACAAGCGGACCGACGTCACCGCTCCAACAAGGTTAAAAGAACTGCCCGCAAGACGGCGAGCCACAAGCATTCTAGCAGCGGCAGCGGCAGTATCTTCTTGCCCTAAAACTACTCATCTATATTTCCAGCTGACCGTTGAAGCGCTGCGTTGTTCCTGTGGGCCGACGACTACAGCGCAAGCTATCACCGTGCCGCCATTGGTCAACAGCAAGACAAGCGGACCGACGTCACCGCTCCAACAAGGTTAAAAGAACTGCCTGCAAGACGGCGAGCCACAAGCATTCTAGCAGCGGCAGCGGCAGTATCTTCTTGCCCTAAAACTACTCATCTATATTTCCAGCTGACCGTTGAAGCGCTGCGTTGTTCCTGTGGGCCGACGACTATAGCGCAAGCTATCACCGTGCCGCCATTGGTCAACAGCAAGACAAGCGGACCGACGTCACCGCTCCAACAAGGTTAAAAGAACTGCCTGCAAGACGGCGAGCCACAAGCATTCTAGCAGCGGCAGCGGCAGTATCTTCTTGCCCTAAAACTACTCATCTGTATTTCCAGCTGACCGTTGAAGCGCTGCGTTGTTCCTGTGGGCCGACGACTATAGCGCAAGCTATCACCGTGCCGCCATTGGTCAACAGCAAGACAAGCGGACCGACGTCACCGCTCCAACAAGGTTAAAAGAACTGTCTACAAGACGGCGAGCCACAAGCAGTCTAGCAGCGGCAGCGGCAGTATCTTCTTGCCCTAAAACTACTCATCTGTATTTCCAGCTGACTGTTGAAGCGCTGCGTTGTTCCTGTGGGCCGACGACTATAGCGCAAGCTATCACCGTGCCGCCATTGGTCAGCAGCAAGAAAGCGGACCGACGTCACCGCTCCAACAAGGTTAAAAGAACTGTCTACAAGACGGCGAGCCACAAGCAGTCTAGCAGCGGCAGCGGCAGTATCTTCTTGCCCTAAAACTACTCATCTGTATTTCCAGCTGACCGTTGAAGCGCTGCGTTGTTCCTGTGGGCCGACGACTATAGCGCAAGCTATCACCGTGCCGCCATTGGTCAACAGCAAGACAAGCGGACCGACGTCACCGCTCCAACAAGGTTAAAAGAACTGCCTACAAGACGGCGAGCCACAAGCATTCTAGCAGCGGCAGCGGCAGTATCTTCTTGCCCTAAAACTACTCATCTGTATTTCCAGCTGACTGTTGAAGCGCTGCGTTGTTCCTGTGGGCCGACGACTATAGCGCAAGCTATCACCGTGCCGCCATTGGTCAGCAGCAAGAAAGCGGACCGACGTCACCGCTCCAACAAGGTTAAAAGAACTGTCTACAAGACGGCGAGCCACAAGCAGTCTAGCAGCGGCAGCGGCAGTATCTTCTTGCCCTAAAACTACTCATCTGTATTTCCAGCTGACCGTTGAAGCGCTGCGTTGTTCCTGTGGGCCGACGACCATAGCGCAAGCTATCACCGTGCCGCCATTGGTCAACAGCAAGAAAGCGGACCGACGTCACCGCTCCAACAAGGTTAAAAGAACTGTCTGCAAGACGGCGAGCCACAAGCAGTTCTAGCAGCGGCAGCGGCAGTATCTTCTTGCCCTAAAACTACTCATCTGTATTTCCAGCTGACTGTTGAAGCGCTGCGTTGTTCCTGTGGGCCGACGACCATAGCGCAAGCTATCACCGTGCCGCCATTGGTCAGCAGCAAGAAAGCGGACCGACGTCACCGCTCCAACAAGGTTAAAAGAACTGTCTACAAGACGGCGAGCCACAAGCAGTCTAGCAGCGGCAGCGGCAGTATCTTCTTGCCCTAAAACTACTCATCTGTATTTCCAGCTGACCGTTGAAGCGCTGCGTTGTTCCTGTGGGCCGACGACCATAGCGCAAGCTATCACCGTGCCGCCATTGGTCAGCAGCAAGACAAGCGGACCGACGTCACCGCTCCAACAAGGTTAAAAGAACTGTCTACAAGACGGCGAGCCACAAGCAGTTCTAGCAGCGGCAGCGGCAGTATCTTCTTGCCCTAAAACTACTCATCTGTATTTCCAGCTGACCGTTGAAGCGCTGCGTTGTTCCTGTGGGCCGACGACCATAGCGCAAGCTATCACCGTGCCGCCATTGGTCAGCAGCAAGAAAGCGGACCGACGTCACCGCTCCAACAAGGTTAAAAGAACTGTCTACAAGACGGCGAGCCACAAGCAGTCTAGCAGCGGCAGCGGCAGTATCTTCTTGCCCTAAAACTACTCATCTGTATTTCCAGCTGACTGTTGAAGCGCTGCGTTGTTCCTGTGGGCCGACGACCATAGCGCAAGCTATCACCGTGCCGCCATTGGTCAGCAGCAAGAAAGCGGACCGACGTCACCGCTCCAACAAGGTTAAAAGAACTGTCTACAAGACGGCGAGCCACAAGCATTCTAGCAGCGGCAGCGGCAGTATCTTCTTGCCCTAAAACTACTCATCTGTATTTCCAGCTGACCGTTGAAGCGCTGCGTTGTTCCTGTGGGCCGACGACCATAGCGCAAGCTATCACCGTGCCGCCATTGGTCAACAGCAAGACAAGCGGACCGACGTCACCGCTCCAACAAGGTTAAAAGAACTGTCTACAAGACGGCGAGCCACAAGCATTCTAGCAGCGGCAGCGGCAGTATCTTCTTGCCCTAAAACTACTCATCTATATTTCCAGCTGACCGTTGAAGCGCTGCGTTGTTCCTGTGGGCCGACGACTATAGCGCAAGCTATCACCGTGCCGCCATTGGTCAACAGCAAGAAAGCGGACCGACGTCACCGCTCCAACAAGGTTAAAAGAACTGTCTGCAAGACGGCGAGCCACAAGCATTCTACACTCTAAGAAAAATGGAGGAAAAAGGTAGCAACGGCGCGTCTTCCTCCCTTCTACTGAAGCGCCCCCAAGCGGACACGAGAAGAAGGGAGGAACGAGACGTTTTCCTCCTTCTCCGGGCAGACGGGAGAACGCTTTCGCCCTCCCGACTCATTTTCTTTCGGTTTCGTTTTTCGAGCACATCGCGCACGTTGTTTAACAAATGTTCTTGAGTTGATTGAGCTTCAGCGGCAGCGAATCCGCCTGTAATCCGTCTTCTAGTCTTCAGCAGTTCACATGCGGCTTATTTGCACATATGACCCCAGTACAGTGAAATACCGGGTCCCTCTTTTATGGCTTATGTCGTTTGCAAGATTGTGATAGGGCAGTCGTACTGCTTGGCGATTTCAACTGTGTTGCTAGAGCAATAGATAGGACGCCATGCAGACAAGGGAGCTGTAGGAGCGAGACAGAGCTAGGCAAATTGATTGAAGATTTTTACCTGATAGACGCCGGTATCGTGACGAATAATACGTGCGAGATTCGGTTTACGCATTTTCAGGCGTAATTGCACGCGCGCTTAGATAGGCGTTTCAGCCTCCGTGGCAACTACGACAAGGAGTTATCGTGTCGCTCTATTTTTTTTCTGACCATTTTTTTATTTTAACGTCGATTGGCGAAAAAGCGCCATTGAAGGCGAAGTTTGACTGGAGGCTGTGGAAGCTGAACTTAGAGCTACTTGCTGACGGAATGTTTCTGAGCGCGTCGGAGGAAGGTTTTATATCGCATTTTAAAAGCTCAGGCGGCGATATTTTTGAGTGGTGGAAGACTTTCAAGCAGAAGGTTAAGATGCTGGCAATTGAAAGGTCGTCTGTTTTAGCCTACCAGGCGCGCCCTGCCGAACGCAACTTAAATCCTGATGTACAAGCGCTGACAAGAACAAGTTTCAGTCGCATGGGGTTTCTACTAAAGATTTAGAAAGTGTTAAGGAGCGGCTGGAAGAGCTGAATGAGGAGCCCAATGCGGAGCCGTTGTCCGCGCTTGATCGGAAAAGTACCTGATGGGTGAGCAGCCGACGAAACGGGTCTTTGAAGACGAGAAGAGATACGCTCTCCGGAATAAAATAGGTAAGATCGAGTATCAGGGTGTAACCAGCACCAACCCAAGATTTATCCAAGCGCCATTTGTAGCGCATTACAGGCGGCTCTTCGAAAGCCAAGATCCCGGAAGGAGGTGTCCCGTGTGCGCGAAACTTAAAGACCTTACCGCAACTAACGGAAGAAGAGCAGGAAGGTCTTGCTGAACCAATCGCCATTCAGGAAATCGAGAAGGCCATGAATGAGATGGCAAACTGAAAGGCTCCCGGACCTGATGGGTTATGTGCTGAATTTTATAAGAAGTTTAAGAGTGTAGTCTCTAGCGTTTTGTTTCAAGTTGTTTCAACAGTGTACGTACGGAAAGAACTGCCTCCATCATTTGCGCGTACTTTCACTGCTTTACTCTCTAAAAGCGACGACGTCAGAAAATTGTGTCTATCTCTAGGTATCACACAATGACACTGTGCAACGCAGATTATAAGTATTTCGCCAAAATTCTGGCGTCGACTCCAGAGTATCGCCTGTCAGCTGGTCGGAGACCACCAAACCTGCGGCACACAGGGTAGATTGATTATGACAAACGTTTATGTTGCTCGTAGCCGTTTGGAGGCATACGTCAGTGACATGCAACAAATTGCTATATTCCAAATCGACCTAGACAAGGCTTTTGATCGTGTAAAGCACGGTGTTTTTTTTCATGTCTTACACCACACAAATGTGGGCGAAGTCATTTTGAAAGGATACAAAACGGCCTATAAAGACTGCACCAGGAAGCTTATTGTCAATGAGGAAATAAGGAACTTACAGAGCCGGTCCACGTGAGAACGACCGTGTGACAGGGATGTCCTATGTCGCCTTTACTGTTTAATGTGTACTTAGAGTTGTTTTCTTTAAGTGTCATTAACAGTAAGCAATGTCAGGGTATTCCGGCTGGAAAATCCTGAGACCAAGCCATGAGTTTTGTGGACGACATTGCAGTGTTTAGCTGCGACAAGCGAAGTGTTAGCGCAGCAGTTTTATTGGCAAACTTTTCCGCGAGATGACGGGTGCAGCAAGAGACTGGAGTAAGTGCCGCGAGTTCCGGCACAATGCGTGGGCCACAATGCCTTCAATATTGAAGGGGTCTGTTGGGATTGCGTGCCCTGCACATACGTCGGAGTGCCCCTACAGTGTTTCAGAGTGAACAAGACCTTTTGCCAATACTTCACAGCGCACAAAAAAACAACAGACAATAAAAATGCATACACACGAAAAACAACTCTCACGCAGCGCTGATTGTCAACTGTGGTGTATATTAAACATCATCTTCGTTATCTTTTACTCTTACGCTCTAAAAAAAAGAAAATAAACATCAACTAAGGAAGAAAAGGAAAAGGATAGAAGATAAAAAGAAAAAGAAAACAAGGAAATAAAATACAATAAAAAGAAAAGAAAAATTGAAATTAAAGAGGAAGGGATAAAGACCGACTACAGTAAAAATCACTAATTATGTTTTTCTTAAATAGTCTAACTCTTTTGGTATAAGATAATCGACGGGGTACTATCACATAATCCATCTAGCAGGTCTATGCTAGCGGCTTCGATAATTAAAAAAAGAGGCAACTGGCAAATGTCCATCGCTATGTTCCTCCAAGAAAAACTAAATCTTCTTGACATAAATGATCCCTATTTGATTACGAGTTCAGATGATGTCGTGAAATTTCTCCAAGAACTCAAGGACAGAAGGCTCACGGCCTTTTCTATTGACGTTAAGGATCTTTATTATGCCCTACCTCAAGATCGCCTCTTGATGTGCATGAGGACAGTGTTGACTTCTTTGGTGTCGTAACCTTTCAAAATGCAGCAGGGGTCTCTCTCAAAGGTTTCCTGGACCTAATATTCACCTACCTGCATTTTACGTTTGACACCGGGAATGGCTTAACATATTTACGAAAAACCGGAGTATATACAGGGTTTTTCACGAAAGGTTGACAAATTGAATATTGCCAAATCTACGCGTCGCAACAAAAAAAAAGACTTTTGTCGTTTTGGTTCTGGGCCAGGGGCCTATTTCGGAAAATTATTAAAGTCCAGGATAATTAAGTTGTTAACTTTTTTTACGCAATTAACTTTTTAACATTGTCTTAAGGGCATGGTTTTAATTAGAAAATTGCTCAGCATCATCAAAAAACACTAAATCCATGAACTGCACAACAATAGAAGGCACGCCAAGCAATTTCCGGCTTTCTGAATAACCGCTCAAATTCGACGGGTTTTAAGTTTCCATTTGCTATCGGAGCGCATCTCGGCCACGGCGGCACCGCGCCCCGTGGAGAAATAGTGCAACCAGCCACTGCTGCGTCGCGCGATGACAGCGCAGCAGAGGTTGGTTGCACTATTTCTCCACGGGGCGCGGTGCCGCCGGGGCCGAGATGCGCTCCGATAGCAAGCCGAAACTTAAAAGCCGTCGAATTTGTGCGGTTTTTCAGAAAGCCATAAAATGCTTGGCGTGCCTTTTATCGTTCTGCAGTTTGTTCATTCAGTGTTTTTTGATGATGCTGAGCAATTTTCTAATTAAAACCATGCCCTTCAACACATTATTAAAAAAGTTAATTACGTAAAAATAACTAACAACCTATTATCCCAGACTTTAATAATTTTCCAAAATAGGCCCCTTGGCCCAGAACCAAAACGCCACAAGCTTTTTTTGTTGCGAAGCGTGGTTTTCGCAATATCGAATTTGTCCACCTTTCGTGAAACACCCTGTATATAGGTTCCTGTTAGCTCCCGTTCTCAGCGACCTCTTTCTGGCCTTCCGCAACAGAACCTTACAGCAACATCTTGACAATTCAAACATAGTGCGTGGGTTTCGGCACATGGATGATTACTTGGTTTTCATTGACAGTAACGATAGCACTTTCCCCACCATGGTGGCCCATGTTCTTTCTACCTTCCGAAAATGCCTTGATCCGTTAAAACCTACCCGCAAACTTCCGGTCGAGTACTCAAAGCGATTCTTTATACCTTGGATTGTTTTTAAAAGCAGTCACATCTGCTGGTCTTACGAACCGAGGGTAAAAAAGCCAGTACTTAATCATGGTTCTGCACATTCAAAACTTGCTAAAAGAGGCAATGCTAAACTTTGCCTAAAAAGCTCTCTCAAGAAATCCTGCGTGCACATGACCCATATGAGCTTCAAAACACAAAAATCTCGATTGGTTTCAGCAAGATACCCTTTGTCATTAATAATTTCAGTCTTTGCATGCCTACTTAGGGAGGTTAAGCAACCAGAAGCCACTGTTTGGTGATTTCAATTTCTCCCAGATTGACTGGAAAAGTTTATCATTCGAAGGGTCTCGCGCATCTGCAGATTTTCTTGATATGTGCCTCACGCTTAACCTGACGCAGGTTGTATACGAGCCCACACGCTTGTCTAACATTCTCGATCTCATATCACCTACATCTTTTGACCTCGTAAAGTCTATCCAACTCTCTGAAGGTTTAAGTGACCACAAGATGCTGCACGTTATTCTTTCATTGCTTGTTTTTGTGAAGAGTCCTATTTTCAAAACTATTCACGACTACAATAAAGCCAACTATGAAGAAATAAATAACAAATTATCAATTTAATATGACACCTTCCAATCTGAGTTTTTGCTAAGAACTATCGAAGAAAATTGGAACCTTTTGAAAAATAAAGTTCTTAACCTGGTGCAAAAATATGTGCCCACTATACAAATTCGCACCGACTCATCTAACCCATGGTATAATAAAACATTAAGGTCATTATGTAACAAGAAAAAACGACTCTTCACCAAAGCTAAGCGAACCAACCTATCATGTGCTTGTGACTCTTACTACGCTGCTCTCAGAAACTACACGAAAAGCCTTAGAGCATCGAAAACAAAATTTTTTCTCACGATTTACCGACAATTTTGCGCAATAATCCAACAACATTATGGAAGCGTATGTCACCAAAAAGCAGTTCCAGGACCATAAATCTCACCGACCTCAACGAAGAACCAGTCAGAGAGAGTGACTGCCCCGAAGTGTTAAATGACTACTTCTTTTCAATATTTACAAATGAACACCCATTAAATATTCCAACCTTACCTGAAGAGTGTTATGATCTTATGTCACCGGTCACTGTTAACACAACCGGAATAATTAAACTCATTGAAAAACTTAAACTTTCGTCCTCAGCAGGCCCCGACAATATCAATGCAAACTTTCTTAAAAATACAGCTGCTATATCCAGCAACTTTCTTAATCTCATCTTCAACCAGTCACTCTCCAAAAGCTGCCTACCCCTTGATTGGAAGATCGGTAAGATTGTCCCAATCTTCAAACAGGTAATTCGGTCTTTAGCCTCTAACTATCGTCCTATCTCTTTAACCTGCATATCGTCTAAACTTCTAGAGCACATCTTGTATTCACACATCATGACTCACTTGTCCTCAAACAATTTTCTCTTCAGACATCAGCATGGCTTCCGCAGGGGTTTCTCTTGCGAGACTCAGCTGTGCGAATTTGTTCACGAATTGCACACAAACCTTGAAAGTCGTGTACAAACCGACGCCATTTTTCTGGACTTCTCAAAAGCGTTCGATCGTGTTCCTCACCAACGTCTTCTCTCCAAGCTATCATCACTGCAATTAGACCCCTTAGTACTTTCCTGGATTAATCATTTTCTCGCATCTCGCGTTCAATACACAGTCACTAGCGATCACGAATCAAGACTAACAAGCGTTACGTCAGGGGTTCCACAAGGTTTCGTTCTTGGCCCCCTGCTTTTTTAATCAACATTAACGATCTTCCGTGTATCATCTCCTCAAAATTCGGCTTTTTGGAGATGATTGTGTCATATATAACAAGATTTCATCAGTAACAGACAACTTCCAACTTCAAAATGATCTAGAGAAAATAGGCCACTGGTGCAGAAAATGGTTGATGTCGCTCAATAAATCCAAGTACAAATTAATCCAATTCACCAGAAAGCAGTCCTTGTTAGCATATCAGTATACCATAGACAACGAAGTTATCGAACCCGTTTTCATGTACAAATATCTTGGCATCAGATTAACTACTAACCTTTCTTGGACAACCCACATTGAAACCATTTCTGCAGAAGCATCGAAGACTCTTGCATTCATCAGATGAAACTTACGAGAGGCTCCTCCACACGTTCGACAAATGGCATATGAAACGTTCATTAGACCTAAACTAGAGTATGCAGCATCGAATTGGAACCCCCATCAATCATACCTTGTCGATACCTTAGAAGCAGTGCAAAACCGGGCGACTTGTTTCATCTTATCATCATACGATCGTTTCACCAGTGTTTCTACGTTTAAAAATAAACTCGGTCTAACCCCTTTGCACTGCCGAAAGAAACTCTCCCGACTCTGTCTCCTTCACAAAATTTATTATCACTGCTCAGACATCAAGGACTCACTGCTGCCCCCCATCAGAAAAAAATATCATCTCGCCTCAATAACTCCTGTGCTATCAAACGAATTTTCGGTAAGACCAATGCTTTTAATGAATCCTTTCTTCCTCTCGCCATTTCCAAATGGAACCAGTTGCCATCATCTCTAGTTACCATTAACGACTCTACTGCGTTCCTAAGTGCCATTCAAATCCATCTTATGTGAGTGTGGTATTTTGCTGTTTTATTTATTTGGTATAACTTTTACTACACTTGTTTTTTTTTTCTTTGTTTTATTGTCTATTAGTGTTTTTGTTGTTTCATGTTAATAAACTGCCCCCCCCCCTCTATGCGATGCTCTAACTGGGCCTTTAAGATAAAATAAATTAAATAAATTAAATGAAACAACAGAACGCACCATAAGGCCTGTCATAGTGCCTTATGTGCACAACCTGTCCCGACAAGCTTAAGAAGGTAGCCAATAGAATCAACATCGACGCAGTATTCTCTGCTCCGCAAGAACTTTCCAGCCTATGCGAGCGGCTGAATTGGCCATCTACTCTACCAGAGTGCTGCAACAAAAACCACAAGACCAAGTTCGTTTCCTGAGCAGAAGTAGTGATCGACTCTTTCCCTCTTACCTGTGGGAAGCGTTACGTTTGGCAGACGGGTCACTAACTTAACGATAGACTTCGAGAGCATAACAGCAACGCCATTAGCACTAACTCAGGTCACCTGGGCATGCATTGCAGAGATTGTGGATGCTCGCCCCTTCTAAACAATTGCACGGTACTGGGACGAAGCAAGAAAAAACTGACTAGAGAAATTATCGAAGCGGCTAGTATATACCTGCTAGATGGATTATGTGTTAGTACCCCGCCGATTACCTTACCCCCAAAAAAGTTAGATTATTTAGGAAAACCTCCTTAGTGACTTTTGCTGTAGTCGGGCTTTATCCCTACTCTTTCATTCAATTTTTTCTTTTCTTTTTTTGTATTTTATTTTCTTGTTTTCTTTTCTTTTTATCTTCTCTCCTTTTCCTTTACTTCCTTAGTTAATTTTTATTTTATTTCTTTAGAGCGTGCGAGTAAAAAATAACGAAGATGATGTCTAATATATCCCAAAGTTGACAGTCAGCGCTGCGTAAGGTTTGTTTCGTTGTGTGCATGTATTTTTATAGTGTGTTTTTTTGTTGTGTGCTGTGAAGTATTAGCATGATTCACCAACTCGCCGAAGTTGATGTTTTGACCAAGACCTATTGGTCGAAAGTCGCCACCGAGTTGGGCAGGCGCGCCTCCCGCTGGAGTCAGCGTGATCTCTCCATCTCTGCCAAAGCGACTGTTTGTAATGTGTTTTTTTTTAATCTCAAAGCTTTTGTATGTTTTGGAAGTCATACATTGTGCGCGCATCAATGTGCAGAAATTTCACCGTTTTTTTTTTGCTGTGGTCAATTAGGGATCGAACTGGGAGCGTATGAGACGCGACAATCTCTTCCACAGTGTACGTAACGGGGTCTCGGACTCTCTCACTTGTTCGTTAAGCAACTCGTTTCTCGGTTTATTTTTCTACGAGATCAAAAGCACCCATTTATCTGCACGTTCATCCAAACCAATTGTCTCCTCACCTGCCGTCATTTCATGTCTCGTCACATGGCGGGGAGCCAAAGAGGCTCGTTGGATACCAGAAAGAGGTTGTTGACGCAGTTTATTTTTTATTTGCCCGTTTTTCTTCAGACTACCTGTCTGTTGTGAGCAAGGAAACGCTAGCACGTGACTTGGTGATGAGTTTGTTCCCGACACTACTTTACAGAGCTGTCATTTGTCCCGGTGACCACGATGTGCTAAAGCGGGTTAAGGGTCAAAGAAGAAAGACTGCGTTAATTCTTTCTTTTTTAAATGGCACACCAACACTTTGCCCGTTAATGCATGGCTCAGGAAAAATGGATTTATATGCCATGGTCGCTTGACTGACTAGTATATAAACAACCAGAAACCATCAAGACATTTTTATTTTCTGCTGGGATGCAGTTTTTTTAAGGGGACGTCCTCCAACGCGCACTGAAGAAAGATTTGTGCTTTACCCCAACCGTCATTCGCTTCTTGAACGTAACGAATGACAATGGCGTTACTTTCGATTTGATTATGTTGCATGCATTGTGTGGCATATGGAGGTCACGCATGGCTGGTCCGCCATGCCCACCCAATGCCAAAAAGTGAGATATTACTGTTTCAGCCTCATTAGGCGAGTGGAAAGTGTTCTTTCAAACCGTGAGCTCGAAGGCCAACTGGCTAGACGTTCGTGAACCTCTTGTTAAGACGAGAGGTTTTTAATGTGGTCTACAAAAAGTGTTGTAGACCATTTTGAAGCGTTTGGACTGTTTATGTGTTGCCTCCCCTACTGAAAAAAAACGTTTGGCGCCTATATGAAAGTAAACGGGTTCATGCCGGTAACAGTTTAGCCATACCGGTCACCAGTTTGTCAAAGAGGTCGCTCGTATGGCTCAAAGGGGTCCCCCGTATGAGCCATAACGGTCACCTATTTGGGCAAACAGGTCACTCCTTTGGCAAACGGGTCACTCGTCTGAGCAAATGGGTCACTCGTCTGAGCAAATGGGCCACTCGTTTGGGCAAAGTTGTCGCAAGTTTGCTCAAACTGGTGAACATATTGCACAAGCGGGTGACCGGTGACCGTCAAACTGCACCGGTTTAATCAAACGGCTCTCCGGAGCCCGTTTGACACTCAACGTACAGGTCGGCGGCATGGGTACGCCTGTTTCAGCCGTGGCAGCCTATGTTTCCGGAAGGCCGGGAGCGCCGGTTCATCGGTTTCAAATCGTCCGCGTAATGCAAGTAATTATATTTATATTTTAATTGCGCTGATGTTCGCTTATACTGCAACTGCAATGAACAATATTTTTTTCACGTAAACGCGCGACGTTGGCGAGCCGATATTTTTGACAGAACTTTAAAACTTTGGCTTTTTTGTTGGCTCAATTTACTTATTCAGCTTGAATCTTTCTCGCAGAAGACGCGACCGCGTGAAAGAATATACTTCTAGACTCCGTTTCACCTTAATTCAAGACGCAGCGAATGTAGCGCCCGAACACGTGGGTGCAAGAACATCGAGCATTGCGAGAGCACGCCCGCCATTGCAGCAGTCAAACTACGAGCTCGCGCTGAGTGCTTTCTTCGCTCGGGCGCAACCCGAGCAACCGGCGCCATTGCCTGCGCTGCGCCTTGACCTCTTGACCGCGCTCCTTCCTCCTCTCTGGTCACCCGTCACGTGACCCAAGGGAGTGGAGGGCGCCAGCGCGCGCGAGCTACACGCTGATAAGGATCGCCTGCGAGATAGATCCGGTAGCGCGCCCGCTGGTAGCCGCTTTTTTCTTTGTCTGCTTGTCCGTTCAGTTCGAACTTGGTTCGTCCTACCGGCTTCGATGTGTCGCCTTACCCTGCGGTTTTATTTGGATGTCTCTGACAACGTATTGGATGTGCACCAAAGCTATCAGTGTTCGAAAAGTCCTACGCGTATATCGGCAACAAGCGATTCTTCAAAGAAGTCAGGAATTCTTGCGGTTTGGTTGGGTTCGGCAAATGACAGCTTGTGCGGAGCATCGTGTTGAAACTTCAAGGAGCCTTCCTTCTCGTTTTTGTGTTTGTTTGGTTGTCCTGCTTTGACCGTGTCGACAAATATCTCGGATTACATCTTTCAAGTCTGCTATTATTATGGTAAGTGCACTGCAACCTACTTGTTGGCAACGATTGACCGTTCTTCTACGCGTACTCTTCCCCATTATCTATAGAATTATGCAGCGTCAATTCTCGCGGCAGCCGGGAGAATAATTTCGCCGAAAGTCTACCAGTATAGTCTAGGATTACCTCAGTTCTTGTTTGCTTTGCAATCTTCTCAGTTATATGAAAGCTTAGAGTGCCTCTTCACATTTCACAGACCGCTTGCACGTTTGTACTTGTTTACAAAATAGGTTGTAATAAACTTCGAGGAGAATTGAAAACAATATTTTGTGTCTGTTTTCCTGCCCATTTGCAAGCACCTGTGCGAGCACATTTTTTCTACGGGTTTCCTGCATGTTATAAATAGGTTTATGAGTTTCGGGACGTCTTAAATAAGTTTAAGGTAACCAACCTTCCAGACAATACCCATTTAGGGCTAGCAAATAATTTGCCTATCCGAATGGCGCGTTCACATGTAGGGTCACGTGCCAGGTCGAACGGTCACCCGTATCAAACGAGACCGCGTATAAAACAGGCACCCGTATCAAATGGGTACCGTATCAAACGGGTACCATATCAAACGGGTACCCGTATCCCATAATCACGTTTGATCCGAACGGATCGACAAGTTTGCCGCCCGTTTGATTCAAACGGGTCGACCAGTTTGCCACCCGTTTGAATTTCAAATAATTTTTTTCAGTAGGGTCAGCAATAAAGAAAAACGAAATCCCTCCGTGGTAGAGAAGTACTACTGAACGAATTGCCACTGGTTCTAAACCGGGCGAGGGACAAGAGTTAAAAGTCCTTGAAATCCTTTTTCGGAAGAATTAAAATTCGCAGTTGTCACGTGACATGACGTCACAGACATTGACTAGCAACGGATCTATCCATTGGCCGATGATCGATCATCGGTCAATGATAAATCTATTGATTGATGTTAAATTTATTGATCGACTATCAATTATCGAAAAAGCAAAACTGTTTTCCGATATCTGAATAGGAGTGGCAAATTGATCGTTCCTACATGACGTATGAGTGAACTCTGACATCATCATCATCTAACCAACCCTCTGGCGAATGACTCAGGTCCCGAAATTTGGCGCCGAAATATTAGGACCGGGCTGTGGGAAGGAGGCCATTGAAGTGGGAACGTGACGTACCCGGACATCCATATTGTTGATAGGATCGATGTCAGAAACCGGATGGCCCTATATCGGAAAGATATCGATATTGGTTATTAACTCAATCGTGTATCATAATACACTACTCTTTTTATTAAAGTATTTTTCGAGTTATTTCTGAGGAAAGTAAAACACCCAACTTCAATGTACATTCTTCGAATTTGAAAACAAAAAATGGCGTATCGTCGTGTGAAAACACGCTCTTTTTTGAGACGTCATCTGGTCATTTCTCTAAGTGAAGTAATGGCGGCAATAAGACCGACACAAATAAGTACTTTATAAGTTGATTGTGCAAATAGCTCGTCAGATAGAGTAAAACAACTACTCTGTGGTGACTTGACTCCATGCAATATTTGCTGCCATTTCCGTAAAAAAACTGATGCATCTCTGATTATCCCTGTAGCAATGCATACCAGTTAAAAACACTGTTTGGAGATTGAAAGGGATTGATGAAAAATTGCGTTAAGAGTACTTGTACTTACCTTGAAATATATTGTGTTTATAGTACGTTAGATCAAGTAGATTCTAGCACGGTGTACTTACTACTTTACTTGAAGTGCATAACCTCTCATTTCCTTTCTACTTCTTGAAGTACTTTTCAGGTGTACTTTAAACAACACTGTAAACAAGCAAACACCTTAGTGAAACAAGTTGTTTGTATGAGAAATGTCTTGTGTCCAATAAACACATATGAATCATACAAGATATATAAGAACATATAAAACCATGTAAGAACTATATAAGAACTACATAGCAACTATATAAGATATATAAGAACCATGTAAGAAACTTCTCACAAGTCGCTTATATGGCGCTTGTATGTTCTCATATCTCTCATGTAGTTCTTATATAGTTCTTATATGGTACTTATATAGTTTTTATATGTTCTTATATATCCTGTATGATTCATATGCGTCTATTGGACACAAATAATTTTTCATACAAATGAGAATTTTCAATAGGGCACTGTCTAAAAATTAAGCTCAGGCAGTGCTGATCCTCAAAGTAAAAGTAATACATTCGCCAGAACATAGATAATATTGTAAGGGTGCAGGCGAGCTGGTGAATGTTAACCATGTCGAATAAACCTGAGACTGGGGCAGAAGTGAATAAATAAGTCGAAGGGACAGAAAAGGACAGGACGACGTCTCAACTCAGCTACCAGGATGATTTAGTCCGCCTCCTTATATAGCCCACGTCAGCCACCACCGACACAAGGGGTGACCCTAGCAGTTCAAATGCCAAAGCCTCATCAGCCACACCACACAAGGACAACCTCTAAACAGTTTCAAACACAAAGACTCCAATACACAAGTAGTACTATGGGACAACCTAGGCATGAAGGCTGTCCATAGTACTAATTTGTGTATTGGAGACTTTGGTGTTTGGATTGTTTATAGGTTGTCCCTTTGTGTTGGTGGTGGCTGGATTGGAGGGTTTGGCGTTTGAACTGGTTAGAGGTTGCCCTGTTGTGTTGGTGGTGGCTGATCCGTGGGCTATATAAGGAGGCGGACTAAAAAACCTGGCAGCTGAGTTTGAGACGCGGTCCTGTACATTTTCTGCTCCTTCGACTTTGTTTACTTAACAAGCCAAACTCCTTTGTTAATCATTATTTTTTGAAATATACTGAACAGCCATAAGGCTACCATACAATTCAGCAGTAAAAATAGTTGCTGGAGGGTTGAGTTGCTTAACTTTACTGAAAGCGAGAGAGTAGAAGGCCCGTTCACATATATGCAACATAGTAAGACCGAGAGAGACCAGAAAGGTTTTTAAGCCTCTTGAGACGTATTGGGACAGGATGCGCTGCAGCAAAGCTGGTCTTAAGACGTTGCAAGAGGCTTAAAAACCGGTCTCGTCTCTCTCGGTCTTAGTCGGTTGCATATCTGTGAACGGCGCTTAAACTACACAGTCTACACAAGTCGATGTTATCGAGACATCAGCGTAAAAGTGGAGATAGTCCTTATATTTCTGCTCTAGCTCTGCGAACTCCCGCAATAGAAAAAGAGGAGGAACAACCTTTTTGCTGTAATTTGAAAGTGACCAATTACTAGAGATTGGCACCAAGTACCAAGGAGCAACCCTATAGGCCTGAAAATGAACATTCCAGAGAAGTATCTTTGGTTGGGGAGCAACAATAATAAGAAATAAAATATACACCAACCAAATCCTCGTTTCAATTCAATTCAAGCTTTATTTTTCCAGGTATACACTGGAGTGACCTCCAGACTAAAAAGCTGCTATATAAGCGGCTTGACGGGGTCTGGCGTCCTGTAACAAACGACAGCAGCAACTTCACGAAAATATCATATTACATTCTGTAAAATATATGATATCACAAATTAATACATTTCTCACGCCACAACGTCAAACCAACATGTGAAAAAAAAAACATTTTCTATGGTTTGAAGCAAAGTATGTGCGAAGTTTATTTTTAGGAAGAGTGAAAACATTGCTACTATGAAGATGCCATTTATTTAAGAATGTTGGAATGTTGTAGTGAAGTGATTGAAGATTATAGTTTGTGCGATTTCGAGGGACCAACCATTTCTCTGGAAAAAGTGTATTGATTGTGCTTTCATGTAAAGTTAGTTCGGAAGTGCGATATAAAAATTCACGAACGTGGAAGATGAGAAGCGGATTGAATGAAGTAGGCGGAACTCATAGAAGTCTTCTACGCGAATTACTTTATATTTATGAAATAAGGATTCTGTACGATAATTATACGGAGCATCCGCAATAAAACGCAATATCTTTTTTAAAGTAATATAATGCTATTTAAGTTTGTCTTTGTAATTGTTCCCCATACCAAGTGACAGTAATTCAAATGGGAATTGAATAAGGCGTAGTATATTTTTAGCTTAATGTTTACCGGCAAAAAACTACGGCGCCTAGCAACTGCCCCCCTACTTGAGAACGTTTTTTCGTTAAATATTCAATGTGGTAATTCCACATTATATGCTCAGAGAAGTACACGCCAAGAGTTTTGTGTTGATGAACTATTTTAACTGACGCGTTTTCAATCACTATGGGATTTGTAATATTTACTAATTTATTAACGGGTCTAAATATAATTGCTATTGACTTTAATGTGTTAATTTTTAATCCATTGGCATCTGACCAAAAGAAACAAAATTCTAAAACAAAATTTGCCCTTCTTATAAGCTCATCAACATTATTACCGGAAAAAAAGACTCGTATCATCTGCATAAATTATAAATTGAGCTTGATCAGTAATGTGTACTACATCGTTTATATCAGCATTAAATAATAAAGGTCCCAGAATACTGCCCTGTGGGACGCCACAGACAATGTTCGAGAACGGTGAGCGTTGGCCGTCAATAGACACACTTTGCTGACGATTCTGTAGGTATGATTTAAGCAATTCGAATGATATACCGCGAACCCCATATTTATAAAGCTTTGAAAGTAGCGTTGTGTGATTGAGGCAATCAAACGCTTTACTATAGTCGATGAAAACAGCAAGTGTAAGCAGTCGTTTTTCAATATTTTCAAGTATAATTTCTTTCTGTAGTAACAATGCCGATTCAGTAGATTTACCCTTTTGAAAGCCAAATTGAAACTCTGTTTGTATAGAATGTTTTACGAAAAAATGTTCAATACGTTTAAATATACTTTTTTCTAGCCCCTTGGAGAAAATAGGAAGAATAGAAATTGGTCTATAATTGCTCAACATGTTTTTATCCCCTCCTTTAAACATAACTGAGATTTTAGCTAGTTTCGTATTTTCAGGAAACTTACCAGAAGTTAAAGACAAATTGAATATATATGTTTAGCATGGTGAGATTATATCTATGACAAATTTAATAGGTTTTATCTGTAAATCATCGATATCACAGCTCTTACTGTTTTTTAGCCCAATAAAAGTGTTAAATATTTCTGTTTCATCTGTAGGTTTTAGAAACAAACTGCCATTGATTTCGTGAACAAAAGATAGAGCACTGTCACGGTGCAGTCTGGGTGTTATATTTACGAAATAGTCGTTAAAAAGTTTTGCCAGAGAGACTCCAGACACAGTTTGGCCATCTACAATTAAGTCACCTATTTGTTTTGAGATTGTCTCGCGGTTCAGAGCTTCGTCAACTTTTTTCCACATAATATCAGGTCGCTGTTTGTCAACGTCATTAAACATTTCTTTGTAGTACACAGATTTCGCTTTTCACAATTCAGCGGTTAACTCGTTTCGAAATTTCTTAAAGATGACTAGCTTGTTCAAATCCCGTGACCTTAAAAACGCCTTATATAGACGGTCTTTTTTACGCATCATTTTGATATGGACTGGGGTAACCCAAGGTTTTCTCATTTTCTTTGTTACAGTAACTGTTACTTTCGGAAAGTGCAAATCGTAAAGTATCTTGAATGTTTGAATAAATTGATTGTATGCATTGTTTACATCTAGGAGGGAATAAAGAAAGTCCCAATCTTGGCTCATTATGGAATTACGAAATACGAGAATATTAGAATTTGAAATGTTCTGAAATGTTATTGTATTTTTATTTTTATTTACCTGTTTCTTGAAATCGTGATTATAAAAAGACAGAAATATTGGATTGTGGTCACTGATGTCACAACTTACTGTGCCAGCAACTTTAACGTCTGCATTAACATTAGTGATAAAAAGGTCGATGGAATTAGAAGTAGATAGGATTACTCTAGTCGGAGATGTGATGACATTTCTAAATCCGGCGGAGTTTAGTGTAGTCGTGAGTAGTAAAGTTTGAACCGAATTTTCAAGTATATTGACGTTAAAGTCATCCTCCAGAATTAAATTATACTTATTCACGACACAAATTCTAAGAATTGCTCAAGAAAGGAAACAAAGTTTTTAAAGCTTGCTGCTGGCGGGCGATATAAAACAGAAAATATATGTTTTCCTTGTCTTATGGTTAACATCTCGTAGTCGCTTGTGATTTTTGAATAACTATCCAGTAGCTCGGCATGAATGTTATGTTTGAGGTAAATTGACACACCACCACCATGCTTATTACTGCGACGTAAAAAGTAATGTTCGTAACCATCTAAATGAAGAATATCAGCGCCTTGCTGATACCATGTTTCAGTAAACATAATAGTATCAGATTATGTCTGAATTTCATCGAAAAGTGAAAAATGTTGATCAAAATTATTTTGTATAGACCGTGCATTCAAGTGAAAGACCGTTGTAACAGATGGGTGTGTAAGGTGCTTACTGATTTTGCTAGGCAACACATATTCCACGTACTTCATCAAGAAAACAAAATAATACGCCACAGAGGCACTGATTACGTTAACTAATCTTAACAAGGTCAGCTTCGCTAGCGATGGTGATGACAGGTGCATGTTCAGCTTTACGAGCGAGGATTTTGCCATTTCGTACCCAGACAAATTTCTAATTGCGTTCCCGCTTCTTTGTTATCGCCATTCCAAGGATTAGTTTGAGAGTTGCGCGAAGATGTTTATTCACAAAGATGGGTGAAAAGCGGAACCCAACGTATCGAGACCTGCTCGGTCTCTTCTTCAGGGGTTGACAGCGGCTATGGCCATTGAGGAGCAGTATTTTGTTTTCTTCTTCTACGGCAGTGTCTATCGTTTCGTATCGGTGAGGTGGCGAAGTCCGTTCACGTAGACGGTCTACCCTATAGGCCTGTCTCAGCAAACGAGCCTTATCAAAAGAAAGTTGCAGCAACACTGCCATGCTCTCAGCCTGAAGGCTCAGGGGCCGAAGAATACTGCGCTTATTCTCAAAAAGGCGCAATCATGCAGAGCTCTGCAGATCTAATAATGAAGGGTGGTGCGGATGACTATAAATTTTGTAGGCATAACAGAGACTAAGATACTGTCTGCGCCGCTCAAGGGACATCTGATGCGTTTCAGAATACAGACTCAGCACGGGCAACGTGCAAAAAACACCTGTGGCCTGACGCAGCCCCAGGTGATGGATTGGGCCTGACATGTTCAAAGCAGATGGTCGTGCCGGCGCGTATACCACTGCACCGTAATTCAATTGGGACCGCAGTAGAGAGTTTTAAATTCGCAGGAGGGATCGTCTGTCAGACACCATGGAGTGTGCGACAGCACCTTAAGAATATTGAAGATCGTAGGCATTTTTGTTTTAGTTCCTTAAAGTGGGGTATGAATCTGAGCTTTTGTCAGATATCGATGCCTCGGAACTTATGTGCCTCTTTGACAGTGATGGTAAGGTTATTCAGAAGCAAGGTAGGATCCGGTGACAACCCTCGACGCAGCGAAAAAATAACACATGCGGTTTGTCAGGGGAGAAACGAAACCCATTTTCGGCTGCTTACTTTGTCATCATGTTGATTGTCAGTTGCAGTTACCGTTCGCAAATGCTCAGATTGCAAGAAGAAACTGAAATTCGCCCATTATCCACATGCAAAAAATAAGATACTGTCGGTGGTATCACCTTAGCCAAGGTATTGATTTCAACAGCAAAAAGTGCGACATTAAGCTCCAACAAATTCAATAAGGTGGAGCCCAGACGGACTTGAAAAGGAACGTCCCAATAAGAAGCTTTGTATACATCGCAACATGCGACCCCGAACACCGTAATTTTACAGATCCCATAGGATCCCATAGCGCCTTATCGTATCGTACACCTTTTGCAGATCAAAGAACACAGAGAGACAAAGCTGGCGGTGTACAAATGCCTAACGAATAAAGGTTTCAAGGCGAACTAAGTAGTCAAGGGTGGAACGTCCAGCTCGAAAAGCGCACTGATTAATATCAAACACATTCTCGGTTTCAAAAAAATGAACGAGACGTCGATGAATCAATCTTTCGTAGGTTTTCCCCAAGCAGCTTGTGAGCGCAAAGGGACTGCAGCTAGTTGGTTGAGAAGAATCTTTGCCAGGCTTGAGAAGAGTGAATGCATGAGCTCTTTGACAAATCTCGGGGAATGCAGAGTTCTCAAACAGGCGTCCGTGGACTTTTCGGTGGTTCACGAAGGCATTCTAGGGGTCCGCGAAGCCCTGCCTAATCAGTCAAGCCCGGCAATGAAATTGGTCTTTTTTTCCGACTGAGAAGAAACGTTCCAATTTTCCGGTGAGTTTTCTCGTGGGTATGTCAATTAGAGAAGTCTACCTCACACTAGCCTTTTGTCATATCCATTTGTTAAATCATTATCATAATTAACCTATAACTTTTCCTTCCCCTCACCACTGAACGGGGTCCTCCGTCATCTCCGCCGATCCACAAGGGGGCCGCGAAGCATCAATGGTTTAGAACCGCTGTTTTAGACCATATCGATAGCTCTTCATTAAAATAAATAAAAAATGACCTTTTTGAGAAAATTGATGCTGAAATATGTGTTTGTAGTGTTCCCTCTTGTATTCAAAGGCGTTTCTCGTGATGGTGACTTTATATGACTATAACGATATTGCTTGTTGTATAGGTACTTGCTTAAGCTTTCATTTGATATAATATAACGATGTCATAATATTGAATGTTACAAAAGTTATCATCACCACTAAATTATCGTCAATCTGTTAAATTATCGTCAGTAAGAAGGCCAAGTTCTGGATTTCTTACCAAAAAAATATAAACACCACAAAAATGTTTTATGAAAATCTTGCGCTTTTATTGTTGTCTGAAAAGGTCATGTAAAAAGTATATTTGTTGAGCGAAAGTTATCTGAGCCTGGTGATGCTTCCAAATATCCGACCTGTGACGGTCACCCAAATCCCAAAAATTCGCCTTTAGTCCTTAAAGAAGTAAAAAACTTAAAAAATTAAAATGTAACGCAAAAACAGATTTTAGCCTCGTCGTGGTGAAGAATTAGCCGAGCGTAGATATTCCATACACGTTTTTCCTGCGCGACTTGAAATGAAATCGGCCCCTATGACTTGCTTCTACACAAAGGGACAGGTGTCACTAAGAAATTGATTTAATAATAATAATAATAATGGAGTTTATTTTCCAACAAGGTACAGGTTGGAGGGGGCTTGAAAAAAGCTGTTAGCACAGCTTGACTGGTCCTAAGCACCCACGACATCCCGACATCAACAGCGGCAGAACAGTGAATAAAGAGGAAAAAAAAATCAACGTTATTTTTACACGGTAGATTCATTTGCACGTATATTCGAAACAAAATCGAGCTTTATAAGAGGACACTGCCGTAGTGTTTTCGAACGCAAACACATGAAATACATTCTGCAAGAAAACATACATTGCACAAAACCACTCTCGTATAACAAATACAACAAACATTAAAAAACAGCAAAACATTCAAAAGCATCTTTCAGTCATGGTCGTTCCGGCTAGAGAGCATCATTTCCCGCAGACCGCCCACTGATAAGTTATCAAGTTCAACGTAATTTGTAGCAAGCTGATTCAGAATTGTTTGGTAGTGTGTGAGCTTATGGTTTGACGACCGTAATCAGTTCTAGAGAAAGGCACTTGCCAGGGTATCATTATACGTGTTTGATAACTGTATTCTCTTCTTTTTAGATTTGATAACTCTTCAAGATGTCGTATGTGCATATTTTGTTCAATTTTATATTTTAAGCATAGTCGATATCCATACAAATCAAATATTTTCATTACAGCAAGTTCATTGAAAAGCAAATCTGCCGGGTATTCCAGTGAATCATTGCAAATACTTCTTAATATCTTTTTTTTTGTAATACGAATACCATTTGAAAATTGGTAAGTGTGGGTGTACCCCATATTAAATGACCATAGTTTATGTGGGAATAAAATAAAGAATTATATAGTAACAGCTTTATCCTACGTGGCAAGATATATTATTCTACGTGGCAAGATATGCGTATTGCGGTATATTAAACCAGCAACGTATTGTAGTGAACAGCATAACTGTGATCGCGTGGCTACAAAAATTGACTAAATTTGAGTTCGTGTTTATTGCTAAAGATGCACACATTTTTTTTATTTATTAGGTGAAAGATTTATTTGTTTGGCAATTGAAATTTACAGCGCCAAGGCTTATGGTATATTTACTTTCTGTGGGTCTAATTTAAGCTGCCTGAAAATGTTGTGTATTGGGGGTTAAAATATCAGGTTAGAAAATTAATATTTTATATCTTAGGTTACTAAGTACTCAGTGCTATCCTAATTCTTGCACTAAACTAAAAAGGTTATTTAGGTTCGCATTTTGTAGAACATTTCTGTTAAATTCGATATGCATGCAATTAATTCATTTAAGTTTTTGTCGGACGCCACGACTAACCACTTTATACTATAAGGCAAAAGCAAACTTTGCAAACTCTATTTGTTCGCGCGTAACCTACTTTCTTGAGCCCACACTACCCATATAATGACGGTCATATCTAACATTTTATGAATGGAAACGCTTTGAGAACACGTTACTTCACTTCACTTTATTACCTTAAAGACCCCCTTTTAGGGGGTATCACATAAGGGATGGGGTTACAAACGATAATTGAATATAGGTGCTTGTCTTGAGGATGAGAGATGATTGTAGCATTTTCGCAGAAGGATGATGGGCAGGTAATGGCAGCAATGTGATGGGGAAGGTGGTTTTGGTCTGGATCTGCACGGGAGAAGAATGACGCGGAAAAGTGTCAGTGCGAGCACGTGGGTGAGCAGCCTGGGGAAGATTACTGATGCGGTGATATATGCGTGTGGGAGGTACGATGTAAGGTGGGATACAGAGGGGGCAATTAAATAACCTGTGAAACAAACGGAGGGTGGCGATGCGGCGACGGCAAGCAAGACTATGTAGACCTGATTCAACTTTCAGGAACGGTACGCTGGTGTTGTACGAGTATGAAGAATGAATGAATCTAGTAGTGCGATTTTTGGACTGCTTCGAGTTCTGTTGGTGATGTGCATTTGGTGAGGGTCTCGGACGGCGGATACATATTCAAGCTTAAATCTGATTAGTGATTTGTATGCGAATAGTCTTACTCCCTAAGGGGCGTGGCGTAGTTGACGCTTCAGGAATCCCTGAGGTTTTTTAGCAGGTGAGGTGATGTTAATAATATGCGCACGCCAAGATTAATCGCTGCAAAGAGTGACACCAAGGTACTTACATAATTCGGTTAATTCTACCGCGGTGGTAGTGATAGTATAGACGAAGAAAAAGAGGACTACGGTGGCGTTGAAAGGACATAATTTTACATTTAGTAGAGTTAAGAGACATTATCCAGCGGTCACACCATTGAAGCACGTGGTTAAGGTCGTTTTGGAGGGCAGATTGCTTTCATACGTTAGTGATTAAAGGGTAGATGAAGAAGTTGTCTGCAAGCATGCGAATATGACAGGACAAATGTTGCGGTAAATCATTAATATTGCCGCCCGCAGAGCCGAGAAAGCAACGCTCGGTCACGGTCTTCTAGAGGATTCCCATTCATTCTCGTACTAATTGTAACTTTCCCTTTGCTCTGTTGTTCTCGAAAGTGCCAGTTCATGCTCGCCCCGAGCGCTCGATGCTGGAACTTTCTTTGCCGAATTTTCGAGATAACAACGCACTCTAGATAAGCAGCTGCCCGCGACCTTGTCGAGTCAGTGCCGCTCGCGCCTGTTTCGCCGACGAATCGCCGCCTGGCTTTTCTGCTGCCTCGACGCTCTTTTCGTTCTTCGCTTATTTTTGGTTGGCAGAAGTTCGCCCATTAAACCTTTATTTTCAGTTCAGTCTTCGCCTTTTCGTCGCCTTAATTCGTGACATTTCTGGTGGAGGTGCGGGGTAGAAGAAGGCCACGACGATGACCGCTCTACCCGTCGTTTACCTGCCCGTCGCCCCTCGGACTCCGGACGCCTTTCCACGGGGAGATCCACGAGGACGTCGAGGACTGGATCCATCACTACGAGCGCGTGGCACGCCATAACGAATGGACCGCCGAGCAGTACTATCGTGAGCAATATGAGAGGGAACAGCGGAGCGCGTGCCAAATAGCCTCGAACCCTACCCGTGGCGATACGCTGCGGCAGCTCTTGGAAAGAAGGGGGAGAGGGCGGCGCACTTTCCTCTGCTGCCGGCACCCCCCCCCATGCTGGCAGCTTACTTTTCACGCGGTATAGTTCATCGCCGACTACTAACGGCGATAACGTCTTGATCACCACACGGCTTGTGTATTAATGTTTTGTCTTTTTTTTATATTGGCAGGCATCAATAAAACTGTTTTCATCTCGTTGCCGTGAAGCTTTCTTTCTCAAGTTCCCAAAGCTATCAATGATACGACGTATAAAAGCGCCTTGCAATGTTCATCGTTATCAGGTGCCTCTCGAGAGGAAAGCCAGCATTGCGGGGTGCCGGCAGCAGACGAAAGCGCACCGCTCTCTCCAGCTTCTTTCCAAGAGCTGCCGCAGCGTATCGCCACGGGTAGGGTTCGAGGCTACTTGGCACGCGCTCCACTGTTCCCTCTCATATTGCTCACGATAGTACCTGCAGAACCTCTACTTTTCGTTGGAGGGTACTGCGAGGCACTGGTTCGAGAACCACGAGGCTGCGCTCACGTCGTGGGACGCCTGCGTCACCGAGCTGAAGCGGGCGTTCATGAATCAGCATCGAAGGCAGCGGGCCGAAGACCTTCTCCAGGCAAGGACTCAAGGCCCCAACGAAACGGTCACTAGTTTTGTTGAAGACATCCTCTCGCCTGAGCAGCCGCGCCGACCCGCAAGCCACCGACAAGAAGAAGTTACGCTTCCTTATGAGAGGCGTGAAAAGCGAAATCTTCGGCGGACTTATTCGGAACCCCCGACGACCGTCGAAGAATTTGTTGCCGAAGCAACAAACATCGAGCGGGCGTTAATGGCCCGAGCGCGCCACTACCATCGGCTCGACGACGTTTCGACTGTGGCATCGGCAAGCTCCGAGTTCAGCACTGGTGCCGACGAGCTTCGCGACATCATCCGAGACGTCGTCCGTGAGGAGCTCCGAAAGCTGCTCCCCGCTGCTGAGCGTCCGGCGTCACTGTCAGTCGCCGAAATCGTGCGCGAGGAGGTGCAGCGAGCCGTCCAGCCGGAGTCTCCCGTCCACCTGCCACCACCGGAACAACCGACGGTGAGCTACGCCGCCATGGCCCGACGACCGCCACCTGCTGCCCGTCAACTTCGTGCGCCACAACGACGGGACGCACCAGCACAGCCGCACCCCGACGTCTCGGCGATCGACGTCAGTACGTCCGGCAAGAACAACCGGCGCCCAGGAAGACCGACGTTTGGCGCACGGCCGATCGACGTCCGCTGTGTTACCACTGCGGGGAAGCTGACCATGTGTATCGGCGATGCCCGTACCGACAGCTGGGGCTACGCGGTTTCCACCCCGACGACCCGCGACCACGCTACGGCGAGCGACCCCGGGTCATCGACGAATACCTCCGCCGGTCGCCATCCTCGGGACCGTCTACCCCGTCGCAGTTTCCCATCGCCGTCACCACAACGCCCTGCATCGCCTCATCGTAGGTCCCGCCGAGAAAGCCTGTCCCACCTGCCTCGCCGGGAAACTGAGTGCGGCAATACCGAGAGGTGGTATTGCCGATGACGAACGACGCCCTGCTGCCCCACGACCCGACGGACGACGGCACCGACGACGCTCAGCTGGTCACCCAACGAGCGGAAGAGGTGCGCCAGCTAGCCGGTCTTCTGAACAAAGGACCAGCAACGTGTCGACGCTGTTCGGTACAACTCTTCGTCGTCGCGACGTGGAGTTCCAGCCCGGAGACAGGGTGTGGTGTGGACACCCATCCGCCGCCGCGGACTCGGCGAGAAACTGCTAAAACGCTACTTGGGACCCTAGCAAGGTCATTCGTCGCCTTGGGGACTTGAACTACGAGGTGCTCCCTGACGGAACCCGACCATCAGGACGCCGCCAGCCACGACCCGAAGTCGTCCACGTAGTTCGACTCAAGCCGTTCTACGCTCGATAGGATAGCGACACTGCATGTTTATTTTCGTTTCACCGTAAATTTTTTAGTCATTTTTGTTTTGTTTTCACGTTGCATCGGGACGATGCACTTTTAAAAGGGGGATATGCGCCCGCAGAGCCGAGAGAAACGCTCGGTCACGGTCTTCTAGAAGATTCCCATTCATTCTCGCACTAGTTGTAACTTTCCCTTTGCTTTGTTGTTCTCGAAAGTGCCAGTTCATGCTCGCCCCGAGCGCGCGACGCTGGAACTTTCTTTGCCGAATTTTCGAGATAACGACGCACTCTAGATAAGCAGCTGCCCGCGACCTTGTCGAGTCAGTGATGCTCGCGCCCCTGCTTCGCCGACGAATCGCCGCCTGGCTTTTCTGCTGCCTTCGACGCTCTTTCGTTCTTTACTTATTTTTGGCTGGCACAAGATCGCCCATTAAACCTTTATTTTCAGTTCAGTCTTCGCCTGTCGCCCTAATTCGTGACAATATATATTAAAGTTAAAAGCGGACCAAGCACAGACCGATGGGGGCGACCGATGTGACTGGGATGGAGATTAGATGACTGATTATAAACTAGGACAGATTGAAAGCGGTTGTTAAGGAATTTGATAATCCACCTTAAAGATATCATGGTCCAAGTTTAACTGATCGAAGGTTTAGTAGCTAGCGCTTACAAGGTACTTTGTCAAATGATTTTGAAAAATCTGAAACAATGGTGTCACTTCGTATGTTAGAGTCGAGATTAATGTGCAGATCATGGAGGAAGACGGCTGAGTTTCGCAGAAAAATCTTTACCGAAAGCAATGCTGTGAAGAACGAAAGAAGTTTATCAAGTCCAGAAAATGACGTGTTTCTTGATTTTGCAAGTCACGCTCTGTTATAGAGACAGCGCGATAGTTTATTGTGGATTCTTTCTCATTAAACGACCTTTCCCAACTTTTAGTCTTCTGGTATGTCACCTGTTGAAAGTGAGTGAGAAAATAACAAGCATTTATATGCTGCAGAAATTGTGCTTAGTATTTTTTAGAAATTGGGAATTAATTTCGTCTCACACCGGCTGGGGATGGCTGGTTTCATGTTATCGATTACTGACGCATTACCATCAGCAAAAAAAGTAACGGGAGACTTTGGACGCTCGGATGTCTGTACGTTTCCATCGTAAATGACAGATCAAATTCTGCAGTGAAAACGAATGAAAACGTAGTATAATAACATTTGTACATTCAGCATAATTCACAAGTTTGTCCGATTCATTAGTAATGGCAACAGTATGCTTTAGCTGAGAATTTGTCATTTGCCTAAATTTTCGGTCGTTTTTAATAAACATGTTTGAAATGTCCACGTCGAAAAAGGAGTACATGGCGTTTTCGACTGCGGTTAAATATGCAACCTCAGTCATGTAATATTTTCCCCATGCAGTAGGGCCAGCCGCCAGCTTGGCTGAGCGGAAAATACTTTTTTTACTATTTTTTAATTTTTGAAGGTTTTCGTGAACCACGGTTTTTGTTGATCTGCATAGGAACTGAACAGTTGGTTGAAAGCATTTGCTGGTACGTTTAACTTATTTTTTATAAATAAACCAGTTTTCATTAATTGACCGGTTGTAAAATGTAGCTTCAAAAACTGGAAAGAAGGTGTTCAGCTCGTTATTTATAGTTTCATAATTTCCTTTATCGTACAGGCGAATTGTTTTCTTTTCGGTATTGCGTTTTCCAGGAGTAAACTTAAATACAGCATGAATTACTTTGTGGTCAATGATCTCTCGAAGGTATTTTATGGACGATAGACAGTCAGGGTGATTGGTTAATATGAGATATAAAATATTTGCAGATTGGCGAGAGACGCGCGTAGGTTTTGTTACCATCTGGGTGAGATTAAAATTGAGACAAACCTCAATGAATTCTCTGGCTTCTGGGTTGTTGCAGTTACGGGCGATGGGTCAGTCCAACTAATAGTGTGGAGATTAAAGTCACCAAAGAGAAGAATTTGTGCATTTGGGTACTGTGCAGAAAGTAGACATAGTTCGTCGTTTAGTATACGGAAAAATTCGGTACTATAATTTGGTGGTCTGTAGCAGATGCCCAGTGCTACTGTTCGCTGAGAAGCCCTGTGAGATGAGCTACAATTCTTCAATATTACATGGAATTGTAATGAGAGACCAGGACAACTGCTGGCTAACGGCGATAAGTACTCCTCCAGCTCGTGCGCCTTTACAATCATTTTGAAAAGAGTGAAAATTTGGGCAAGTCAGCCAGGACTTCAGCGTCGGTGACGTCGGCAGTTAACCATGTTTCAGTTAGTAGTAATTTATTGCTGCAAGACGACGACATCGAGATTAGATACAAGATCTTGTTTCGAAAGGAAGCTTCGTATGTTGGTAAAGATAACAGGTAAATAAGTATTTACACAAGCGGTGAATTTAGGACGGTTTATTGGTTGCCGATAGATTGGTGATTCTTATGCAATTTCTTTTACAGTTTGTGACAGCTGGTCAAACATATAACGTCACTTGCCAATGAGTAGTGTTTTGTAGCGTAGCGGAAATGGAGCTGCTTTGTTTTTAGTAAATTTAACTAAGTGCTTCCGGGCGTTTTGGAAGGGGCACGAGAAATCTTCGCCAATGCTAATGGCGGTGATTTAACTTACGGCCGTTCGAAAGAATAGCCTCCTTAGTATTAGAAAACGTTATTTTTACGATTAATGGGCGACAGCGTCCGTTTGTGTGATGGCCGAGACAGTGAGCTTTCTCTATATCTCTAGGTTCAAGGGTCACATGGAGGGGATCAGAGCATAACTGAATTACTCTTTCTTCGGACTGAACAGAATTAAGTCTCATGTTGAACGGGATGAGGAACACTGTAAAATAATAAATTATTTCTCCGCGAACGGTTTTCAGCATCGTCCATTCGGGCGTTCATTTCGAAGACCATATGCGCTGTTTGAGTGGTATCAGCGCGTGCCGTCTCAAGGTCAGATTGCAAAAGTTTCAATTTTTTTTTGTAACTAACCTCTATACTTCGTTTTACCTTATGTTGTACCGCGGCGAAAGCTAGAAGCGCGAGCTTATAGCGTTGGCAGCCGCTCTTAAGTCACGAGAGCTTGTGCCACCGAGGATGTGCCCCAGAGCAAGGAGCTCGCGCTTGTAGCCTTTCCTGCGGTACATCATAAGGTGAAACAGAGTATAGTTCGGCCATTTGCTCATTAAGATTCGCTATATTCCTGTCCGTGGTTTGCAGTTGGGCTTTGAGGACTTGTACCTCAGAAATTATCTGAGCTTGCCCGACAGACAGCTTTTTTAATTCAGCAAGTATTGCTTCGGTAGGTCCCGGGTTGGTCCCTACGTCGCCGGACAACTACACCACCAACAAGGAAAGCATGGCTTCAACACACTCAACGGCAATAAAAACACAACACTGCGGGCTCGGCAGCATTTCGAGTAAGTATTCACTTGATTTTTTAGAAGAAATTCCATACGGTTTACTAACCCGCAGAGCAAAAAGTGAGTGGATTAGTTGACTGTGTTGAAGCACAGCCACCGAGCCTACAGAGCCAAGCGGGAAGCTGTCGTAGCTTTATAGTTGACATGACTGGGTCTGTTGATGATGATGGCGCTCTTTCTGTTGGGTCAAGGGCAGGCAGACCTGTACACGTTACTTAGAAAAAGTAACTAAATACCGTTACTCGTTACTCGCTCAAAAATAACTAACTACGTTACTTTTTATCGATTCTCGAAAGAAAACGCTTTAGTTTATCTTAAAAGTATACGAGTTACTTTTCACGTTACTTTGACGACCAAATACACAACTGTTTTTGTTTCATGGTTTATTGTTTTATTTTGGTAGTCGTTGCACTTAAGCAGTAGCTGTCATCTCGAAGTTTTCTTCAGTTTTGTTTCCCCGCTTCCCTGAAAATACAACTCTGGCGACGCCGAAGATTCGTTCTACCGACGCGCTCGAAGGAACGGCAGTGTTGTGCTTCAGTAAGAGCTGGTGAATCTAGGATTCCCCCTCTCGTGTGTTCTCTCTAATTCTAGGTTCGAAGTTGACAATGGATTATGTGCCTTCCCGCGTTGGCAACCTCCGGGTTTACATTCGGTCCGTACTCGGTTCTAGAAGTTTCAAACAACGAAGCTTATTGTGTTTGCTGGGTGAAGGAAATTCTAAGCTTTAAAGTTCCGTACAGCAACGTCTATCACTGTACACGTCAGTCGAACTGTTCGACTGACGTGTTCAGCGATATACGCTGCTGCACTGTCATACTGTTTCGTTATTCTTCGGGTTGCCCACCTATACCGTTCTCGCAATAGACGCATACTCAGGTAAGAATACAAAAAAGGCCGTTCAAGCGGTGTTGCACACACTACTCCCAAAAAGTAACGAGATACTGTTAGTCGTTACTTGGCCCTAAAAGTAACCAAATACGTTACTCGTTGCTTTTCTAGAAAAGTGACTAAATACGTTACGCGTTACCAAAAACTTTTAACTAGGTAGAAGTAACTCGTTTCTTGGAACGCGTTACGTACATGTCTGGTCGAGGGTCTAGTTTCCGGTCGAGGTAGTTGACGTTGACGCACGAGCCGTCACGCATGAGGGAGGACAGATGAGTCACCGTTATCTCGTCCATAGCACGTAGGCACACATTCCGAGGTGACACTCGGGAAGGCACAATAGGGCAGAGAGCAGCACACGTGTGATGACGGAGGAAAACACCTGCATAGCGAAAGCGAGTGGATTAGTTGAGTGTGTCGCAGAACAGCTGCCGAGCCCACCCGTCATGTCTGCATTTTAATTACATTTTAACTTCTACAGAATATGTCTAGACTACATGTCTGCATTTTAATTATAATCCGTGTACTTTTTTATAATTTTTGTTTTAAATTTACATTCGCGTGGCTGAATATGAAGACAACTCGCCGTCCACCGCCAGGGTTATTTTTCTATATAAAACAACGCAAGCGCACCGAAAGCACACGGCCACCATCACACTTCAGCAAAGAGCCTCCAAAGGGACCAACCTACTGACAACCATGACGACTCTGGTGAGAGGCATCAGTTTTGTCTATTTTGCTTTCCAACTTATCTACGGTGTTTTAAACTCAATATTCGTTGATTGAAGTTTGTTTTGTGTATTTTAGAATGACACGTTTCTCACATACATTTAATGCATATTTATGCATTGAATGTATAATATGCATAATTCAGCATATTTAGAAAAATATGCTGAATGAGACATCGAGTATAAAAGATTTAGGAAAATATCGAATTACAACGCAGACTTGCCACTTCATTTTATCATTTGAATTTTAATTTAAAAGTATCTAAATACACTAGTTGGCGAAGAATGATAATAAAATCGGCGTCAAAATACACATGCCCTGTAGCAATTTATAGACGTTTGGAGCCTCAAAATGCCGTCTTGAATTTCGGCTGTTACTTATATTTGAGGAACTAAACTCTAAACGTTCTTATATTTCATACGTACTTAGGACGAGAGTTGACTTATTCTTATCGAAGCATTTAATCTAGAAATTGCTGTTTGTTTGCTTATAGTAATTATAAACCATATAATATCTTCTTTTAGACATAATGGGAGTCCGGGCGAATATATCTAACAAAACACAATCCGCTCACACAAGCAGCATAAAAATAGAATAAGATCAATATTAATTCTCTAGTTTTCCGTGAGTAGACGACGGCATAGCTTCTTTACACAATAAAGAATGTCGAGTACTTTATTCCGAAGCAACAAACAAGATTGCTTAAACCAGGTCAATTCCTTCAGCTTTTTTTTTTAAGCTGATGGTAGACAAGTTCATCTTTCTTATCAAATATAGGTAGGATTCTGTTTTTCTGAGTTTATTTCTCGTGAAATTAGCAGCTTGTTTTTCGGAGTTAAGTTTCCGCTAAAAAGTCTGGGCTTATCTCAATTCTCGGAAATCCGGAGTTTAATTTCACTTTGTTGCCAATTTTTCAAAATTTAAAAGAAAAATCAAAAGTTCGGACATGAACGTACCCTGCATTCATCAGAACTCACCTTTATCGAATGCTATTTAATCAGCTGCATTTGGCATTGGCGCATTACTATTGGCAATGCTAACTATCCCACCACAGATATTGCAAAAACGTGTTGCTTCAATAACAGTCGATACTTTGAAATAAAAAAACTCCTGGACGTAGTAGTTGGGAAGTATGGGAGCTTCAGCTACACTCTCACTCCATTTAAATATGCGGGTTCATAGATATCACTGTTAAAAAAAAAAGCTGTATCATTTGTTCCTTTGAGACGCACCCAAATAGTGTGGCCCAGACTAGAAACCTAAACAATGACTTCGGTCGTGACCAAGCCAACAAACCTTAACGAGATAAAAGGTAACCCATTTGGTCAGTGGTCCAAGACTGAAAAGGAAACTAACACGCCCCTCTCAGGACCAGTGACCTCGTGATTGTATAAGATGTATTTGTGAAATACCGCCTTTTTGATTTTCATCTTTCGGTTGTGAACTCGAATTTCGGAGTTTTTCTTGAGGGCAATTTGGCTGCGAGTGTTTTTTTCGTGTTTATCCGATAGCAGGGAACCTTAGTTACACTTAAATATTGTCGCGCGTCGACCATATCATCAGAGAGTTCAAATCATAAAAGGTAAAAGTTCACACAAAAACATAGGGTGTGAAGTGGGATCAGCTAGGTCGTGTGCACGCAGACATTTTAACATGTATTGCTGACCATTCACAATATTGCTATACTTCGTTTAACATTAGAAGATTTAGTAGATCGTGTTTTCAGGCCACGCTAATCGTAGCGGGAGCTCGCGCTGCCACTTCGATGCATTATCTGAAGCGCGCGCTCGTAGCGGTAGCGGGCCTTTGAAAACGATCTACTAAAACTCCCTATTATGTTGTACCGCAACGAAGGTTAGAAGCGCGAGCTCATAGCGTTGGGAGCTGTCCTTAATGCACGAGCGCTTATGGCGCCGAGACAGTGCCCTAGAGCAAGAAGCTCGCGCTTATAGCCTTTCCTGCGGTACATCATTAAGTGAAATAGAGTATAGCTGGTGATTATTACGTTCCTCGAAAACGGGAATAAAATCATGTGCCTCGTTCCTCCTCAATCGTGGAACGTAGAGTGCCTTCATACACTCGCGCGCTTTTGCTTGAGTGGTGAATTCTCAGCCATTTTTCCGCCCACTCGTTTTTTTATGCATTTTGAAGTGCGCACAATCCGGTGTCACTCAGCTCGACAGCGTAGCTTTGGCTAATGCCTAGACGCCATTTTACCGCCCAAGTCACGCACCGAGTGCGCGAGAGCGTCACGCGCTGGCACATTCAGGGCAACAATGGATGTCTTCACCCTGAGACCGACAGACATGTAGGCACCCTAGTGGAACGGGTTCCCGTTACAAGTTCCAGGAGTTAGCTAGGAACATGCTACCGTCACATTTGTGAGATTGGAAGCGTGTTGTTAAATTAAAGGTACATTTGCTTTCTTGATTGAAATATTACTGCCGGATAATTTATAAATAAAATAAATCAGTCGAGTGAAAATATTCATATAGAACCATGTGTCGAGTCCCGGCGGTCACACCTGTTCCCGTTTTTTGTTTTCGATAATCCCTCGGACACTTCCCTATCCCTTGGAATCAGAGGTTGAAATGGACGATAATAAAAGGCCTAAAGGCGTAATGAAGTCGGGTAAATCTGCAGTTAAATATAAAAATAAATGAGAAACGCCGTTCCTCCTGCCGTTTTCTCGAAAACGTCGCGAGTTTTCGTTCCAGTTCCACCGATGCAAGATGGAACGACGGCGTACCTTCTAAGAGGGACGTGTTCCGGCAACGCGGTTTCTTACAACACTGGTGCATTTTTAGATACACCCTAAAATAGCGCAAAAAAGATAGAGACAGGAAAGTTGATAGTGCAGGTGTCCCTTTTTGTCTATTCTCTTGTCTTTAAACATTTCGCGCTATTTCATTTTTACCTCATTGTTAATTATACGTGTCTCTACCGGTGAATATTGTCACAGAGTAAACGCTATTTCACATGCTGCGATTCTCGTTTGAAATCGGTGCGATTTGAAGTAAATGTGCGATTAAAATCGCAGTCGCACTGTCGCAGCGGCTCTGCGACTGGTTTCCACCAGGTTGGTATTTTGTGGCAGAGTCGGTGCGATGGCTTTCTCGTCAACCAGCCGTTCATTAGCCAGCTTTCTTCCGCGATAGCTGCGTATTCAGAAATAAAATTAGGCACCTAAAAGCTTTTGGTTTAATGCTTAATTATTATCAATTTCTAGCTACATGTTGTATTCGTAAAACATTTGTGCTTAATACGACTTTTTTGTTATATTTAGGCAAAGTCAAACGCGTCGCGTCCGTGTCCGCTGCAACTAGATAAGCCGGCCGCGCCGACAAAGAATCGCGCGGTTGTTGGAGCATGTGAAACCTAATATTGCCATAGCACTCGCAGCGTCGGCTGTAGCTCCGATTGTTTTTCACACAGTCGCTGCATGTGAAACAGGGTTAAGGCGAAGAGGCGATAAATATTGGACTAAAAAGAAAGGTTTCATTAGCAAACTCGTGCCAAACAGAACAAAGAACGAACGACGAGACAGCAGAAAAGCTGGCAGCAATTTGGCGGCGTAACATGAAGCGAGAGCGAGACTGACTCTACAAGGCCACGGGAAGCTCCTTATCTAGTGTGCTTCGGCATCGCAACAATTCGGCCGAGAAGGTTCAAACAACGCTCGTTTGGGTTGAGAATGAACAGGCACTTTCGAGAAAAAGAAACTATGACTAAATGATAAAAGTTACGCCCCTAGTAAAAGAAACGTGAGTCTTCAAGTATTCCGTGACTGAGCGCTGCTTGTTCGGCCCTGCGCGCGGCAATATCCGCCCGAACATTTTTTTTAAATCGCATGCGAAAATAAATAACGGCCACTGTATGCAAAAATGTAGACTTAAATATCGGTTCAAAAACGTCGCATTGCAACATGTTAAACTCATCATGGAATTCACCTGCAGCTTCGTCTGACTATCCTCATCGTGGCTGTTGCCAGCGTGCTCGGAGGCTCCAAAAGGGCGGCTAGGGCGGCAACGGCAGCTACGGCGGCTACGCCGGCTACGCCCGCTACGGCGGCCACGCCAGCCAGGAAGGCTAGGGCGGCTACGGCGGCTACACCGGCCACGCCGGCTACGGCGGCTACTCCCGCTACGGCGGCTACGCCAGCTAGGAAGGCTAGGGCGGCTACGGCGGCTACACCGGCCACGCCGGCTACGGCGGCTACTCCCGCTACGGCGGCTACGCCAGCTAGGAAGGCTAGGGCCGCTACGCCGGCTACGGCCGCGACGGCGGCCACGCCCGCCACGGCGGCTACGGCGGCTGCGTAGCCGGCAACTACGGTGGCTACGGCGGCTACGGGCTCGGTTACGGAAGCAGTCTGCGCCATGGAGGACTGTGCAGCGGATACGGCGGGTTCGGATCCTACGGCAGACACGGAAGCTTCTATGGTTGAAACCCAAATGAAAACGTGGGAATAAATAACGTTTCCGTTTCCAACAATGCATTTTGATCTCATTTTACTCACCACTACACTTCTAGAGTTTACCGATACGGCAGTGTTACGGTTTCAACGAGCAGATTGCCTTATGGAACTTGCAAATTGGCCCTAGACTTCGCACTCCCACAAATACGATGTAACTATTTTTAGTTTTATAACCCCGTGAAAATATCCCTGCACTTTTCCAGCTCTCAATAGCATCATTAGAGTGACTTTTGATCGAAATCGGTGCCCCTTTTAAGGACGCAACTTAACCCAAACCAGACAGCTCGAGTGACGTCGATGGGATATCCATAGCATGTTGTAACATAATTTAGACGTCCGCAGGGAAACATTTGCTTTAGGAGAATGATTGAACATGACCATTTACTTCAGTTGTTTGGCGCCACCTTTTGGCGAACCGGAAAGCTTGATTTCAATGACTTTCTAGAAAACCTGAACGATCACGCAGCTGTTGTTTTTGCTTTTCATATAGACGAAGACACGATATTGTGGACGGTTGGAACACAATATACGTGCCTACCAGGACTTCATTATCACCGTTGAGATGCCGCCACGTCACGGGCATCTAAAAAGCAGAGCCAGTTAACGGAAGTATGGCTCACTCGTGGAGTTTCTTAGTCCTGAATGCGACTTGGTGGAGAACGGTAACGAATTTACTACGTTGACTATATTAAAGGGGCCATGAAACGATCTTTTGTACTTTCGCTAAATACTACTCGGAATCACTCCCTGACGTAAGGAACCGAATAAACTTGCCTTATTTTTTCTTTTTAAGCAATGGCCAATGGCAAAAAATTCGAGAAACATGAGCATCGTTCATCCCCTCAACTCGGAGCCAGAACAAGCGGCAACGTGGCCTGGTGCCTATCCTATGCAGCCAACTTTAATCATAGCCACGCGCTAGGGTAGGCGAAGTAGAGAACCACAAGCTGAGCTCCAGGCATTGTTAGAATTCGGCTATTCTAATTTCCGCAGTGTTTGGACACGAGCCTCTACCCGAGTCCGCCGAGGCATTGATTGCTACGAGCCGAAGTCGAGTGCTCACGCAGTATCTCGTGTCCATTCTATGAGCCGCGCTCGATTGTCATCAGGTGGGTGGTTCCTATCCCACAACTACTTCATCAAACTTTGCGAAGGCGAGACTGAAATAAATAGTCGCGCTTTATCCTCGCAATTTCACCGCGGCAAAAAGCTTTTGAATCTGTGGTGGTCTGTGCGAGTATACTTGGGCCAGACTAGGACCAGTACGCTCTCTGCGAAGTCATGACCATCCCAACCCGATATCGTTTCGTAAGCCATCTAAAGCGTCCACAGTGCTTCCGCAACGTGCATTCCACATCATCAAGATCGCCGTTCTTAGCAAACAATAAGTAGGAGGCAGATCTGAGAATGCGGGAACCTCTGCCAGGTCGGAGCCCCTGATGATGAATGGGGTCCAGCATCTTGAGAACCAATGCCCGCGCGGTGCCGTACACAATACAGCCATAATCAAGTCGGGACCGTACGACCGAGCGGTAGATGCGCAATAAACAACACCGATCAGCTTCCAGGACACGTGCTACAAGACCTTTAG